>CAIGRK010429753.1:0-13649 GCA_903798315.1 Fraxinus greggii | reverse complement strand
CTGTAAATGAACAATTTGCTCACCCCCTTTTCAGCTGGCAACTGTGCAAAACTAGCTCTCAGCAGATTCCTCCACTTGTCCTGCAAAAAAGAAATAATATGTTAGCTAATCTTAAGAAAATTACAAAGTTCAATCTCATACCTAAACTTTCAGTGGAACTAAGCCTGAGTTGACTAGATAATTAAAAAATACTTTATCCTACCTTTAGGTCAACAGAAGTTCGATAAGAATACGATGCGAAGGCAAGGCGTTTAATCTCAGACCATCTACCAGCACCATATTTGGCGACCCCTTCAACCAGCTTAACAACCTCACTTAGAGTCCAAGGTCGATGATGTTTCCTCCTCATTCTTCCATTTGCTGCAGGCATAGTCACAGAGTCATCGTCTGAATTCTCATTCGAATCCAAGTTTTTAAGCTCCTCCAGCTCAACTTTCCTTTCAGTGTACAGCTTGTCGGATGAAGTAACAGGCTATGCACATAAAGTTTCCATCAGCAATGGAGAATGTGTCATCATTACTTATGAACTAATTGTCATTAAAATATTGAAATGAAGATGCTGCAAGATACCCTCGACGGAGATGCTCATAAATTTTATTGATAATTCAACATGCAACTCATTGTATCGTGTAGTTCTTAGTTTAGAAACCTAGGAGCTATTGAGGATGTGTTAACTAGTCTCAGGTATAACTACTACCTTCAATATCTATCAAAATGCTTAGTATCATCTAGATTTTCTAGACCAACCCCAGGCCGTTGAAACAAGGCTCATTTGAGTTGCAATCTCAAATAAGGTTCAACTAGATTCAGTTATTCTTACTTCTTCAGACAGTGAACATCTAGATTTGAGGAAACTAAGTATTGCTAAAATGTGTATTTGGAGGATGGTACAAGTCTATCTCAGATGATCTTTGATCCATCTGGGAAACAAGTCAACATTGAATACATTTTCCCCAATTTCAACGTCCAGTTTAGCCACATACCAGTCTGGTTGGCATGGCCATGCTACTTGGCTAAAACTTCTACATATTATATATTTATATCTAAAAGACTGTTAAGCACAATATAACAAGCTTACAGTGCCAGTATCATATCCTCCTGTTCCATCAAGAGTATTTCAAAATATAGCAACCCCTTACGGTCGTACATTATTACATTTTGGCTTAACAATAGACCATTCTTCAATGATAAATAGAATATAATGCTAATGAAGACAGGAAATAGCTTCATGTTTCAACAGATTCAAACGGAGAGTTAAACTGAAGCAGAAGCAGCATTTATAACGAATTTGTGCCCTTGGCTGATAAGTGGAAGAAATCACTCAACTTGCTCCATCCACAGCAGGAATAGATGCAAATACAAAGAGATGTTAGCTACCAAAAATAATTATAACCAAGCAGCAAAAGTGGTACCACATATAGTATCAAATGGCTATATAAACTAAGTGTGTTTGTTCTTTGTTCAAATGAGTGCAGTTCAAATTATTTAAATAGACAACAGAAAATGATCATGAATATTCCAGATTGCCAAATTCAAACATGTACAACTAAGAAGGTATTTTTCACGTTACCATGAGAGTCATAAAGTTTTCCCTTGGACGGCTCCGCCGAACCCGTGAAACATATGGAACCTGAACTCCAGAACCTCCAAGCGAGTCTCGCCTTATGAGCCATCTTCCATCTAATCCAACTTTTTGAACAGGCATTACATGGATGTTTGTGGATGGCTGACTATACGCACGATGTCCAACTGAGGAGATTAACTTTGCACAAGAATCCCTTGATTCTCCTTCTGAAAGTTCTTCAATATATCGTTTGGTAGGCTTTCGGACTCTTTTTGTAGCTCTTTGTTCAGTGTTAGTATCTTCACTTCCATAATTATCCACCGTTGGATAACCCTGCGATTCCATGCCAGTAGCATTTGAGTGGCTTTCCTTTTGGTTATCATGGAATGTTGGTGAACTTTCATGGTTCACGCTAATAGATCCAACTTCAGGGTCCAACAAAATATTATGTTCCACACTATTATAGATTTCTTCTTTATCTTTCTTTACCACTCCGTTGTCTTTGATGACCAAAGTTGTGGTTGAGAAATCACAAGAATTGGTCAATCCCATTAATATCCTCCTCTTGAGCCATTGCTTGTCCTTGACAGAAGTTTCTCTTCCAAAAGTTGCTTTGAAAGTCTCCTGGAGTTCTTTTACTGTAAGATTATCCAGGTGTATCTCACCTTTCAACATAGAAAAATCAGGCTTTGAACTAGTACCAATGGCAGAAGTGGCGGTTTCATTTTCGACCAATCCATTGGAAGGTTTTGGGGATCCCTCAAGTTGGAAAATACTGACATAATCTGCAGTTGGAGTCAACAGAGCAACGCTTTGCTGCACAGTACATTCAAAGCAGACCTTCTCATTAGTGGAAAAGGTGGAGCCAACATCTTCAAATAGATACAGGATCTCTTATATGAAGCTCTTACATGAAGCGAAGTTTTAACAGGAGAGGAGAGGATGAAAAGAACTAAATTTTAGTATTTTAAAACGTCCCATAAAAGACCAAATAGAGTACCTCAGGTTGAACATTTACTTTCTCAAAATCAGCTACAGGGATGGGTGACACATTCGGCGCTTCAGCATCATGTTTTACATTATCAAGTGGTAAACCTGTTATACAAATAAGTCTAAGAAACACAGAAAGCCGAAAAAAATGATATACTGTTGGGAGGAAGAGAAATGAACCAAATTAACAAGAGGTCCAAAACCAAATTATCAAACGAATAAGGATTTTTGTTCTTTGGGAACATAGAAAGCATGGAAAGATGAAAATTCTCAAAGGATACAAATCTGAAAACCAAGGAAAAAATAAAGCAAAAGGAAGCCAGGACATTTCACACAGTGACAAGGTAGCGGGGTAAATATAAGACCTTGTTTGATCCCCATTTTATTCAAAATACATTTTTTCTCTCTTCTTTTCAACCGCACTTTATTCAATAAGATAATATTACACACAACTCAAAAACTTTTCTTTCATTTTTAACCAAAATTCTCCATCAATTTACTATTCCAAATGCATTTTACATAAAAAAGGGGCTCACATAGGCCCTAAGTATATGACTCCATCTAGAATGAATTGCAGCAAATGGCCTGCTGAGTTCTTAAAGTGATTACAATCAAAGAAAATGCATCACTTGTGCTATAATCATCACGATTTCAAAGTTACATGGTAAAACAAATAAACATAAACAAAAGTATAAAAAAAAAAAAAAAAATTCTAGTTGTGACCTGATGATGCTTTGAATTGAAGTTCATCCAGATCATGTTTGAAATTTGTATTGCATTCCACAGTTTGTACAGAGTCTGAAACAAATCCATTTTCGCTCTTGTCATCTTCGAGCAAGTCCTCTACTGCCATAACTTCATCCTCAGTCGCAGGAACTAATCTCCCATTTCCATCAACCTAGTAGATTATAATCACATCTAATATTTACTTAAAAGACAATAAACAGTCAAATTCCCGTCACCAAAATAGCACCAAAGAAGACATATCATATTACCTAACACTGTCCATGACAACTTACCTGATTATGCTCATAGGGATTTCTAACTTAAAGGGCTCTATTTACATCTCAACTATTAAATTAAGCCCCATTTGTCTCCCATTCTTTCAAAACTCTTTTTGTACATACTCATTTTCAACTACACATTCACACAATAAAATATTTTGCACGTAAACCCAAAACTTTTCACTAGTTTTTAACCATATATTCTCCAATGTTTTTCCAAAAAAATGGCCATCAAACTGGGGCTAAGTTCATTCTACACTTTAATAGTATGAGATTATCAAATGCAGACAGTACTACAATTTGATTGTATTTATTTTTTCACAACCACTATGATAGTCCAAATACTTTAAATCTTCTCTCTCATAGATAATAAACAAAAATACAAGATGAAGAGTTGATCCACGTGAGAGCAAAGTTAGCAACCAAAATAAAACCAACAACCCAACCTTCCACATTACAATCAATCCCTCAAGTCCTGGAGAAGAAATAAGAAACGAAAAGCATATACAACCATTAACATATGCATTCCAGATGATAATTAATATCTATATTTTATTATTAGGATATTTTGATAAATATTAGTCTTTCTCGAAAAATAATCAATACCATCACAGGTCATCACCTACCAATTTTGGAAGCCACCTGTCATGTATAGAAATTCCCTCCTCATGTACGAATGTATTTATGGACATACTCATGAGTAAATAGACTTTGTTCATTTTCATATAAAGAAGAGTCAGGCACTCCTACCAAGTGCGAATGTCCATGAGCAACTAGTTGTTCACTCAGAAAAAATTTCAAAGATAATTTAACAAGTCTTAACAACTTAGAAGCATGTTCAACAACTACCACACAAATAAAAAGTCAGACATCAAAATGATTCTTAAGACATAGCTGAAAACTGAAAAAATAATAATTAAATTACTACATTAACATTCATTCAGAGAAGCATAATTCAGTACACCACTAAAAAGCATCAAGATATCTTACAAAAACATGTGGATTATAAATGTCAATTATATAATCTGAATTTAAGCATAGTGGTATACCCGAACAAGCTGGTATACAACAGGATCAGCAATCTTTTGCAGGGAGGTTGGAGTGGGCTTATTTCTTGCAGCAGCACTATCTTCAACTTTAGCTTCCTCATTCCCCACTATATCAACTACTGTTTCCATTGAAAAATCCAGCACATGCAACTCATGAACACTAACTGAAATCCAAAAACAGAAAAAACAAGCCACATATTTGTCTCCAACATCGTCAATTTTTACCTTTCAAAATCCCACACGAAATTTCATTCAAAAAGTGCATTAAAAATTTTCGAAATAAATAAAATTAATCACTTCCAATCGTGACTGATTACCAAAATACAATTAAAGTAATTTACCTCATCACAAAAGGTTTCAAAAACCCTTGATTTCAAGAATCGAGCAACTGAAACCGTGGATTGGAATATTCCGGTGCCGGGGTGAAATCAAGAATTTGAAAATGTGGAAAAGACAAAATTTGGATAATTTAATTGATCGACATATGAGATTAGAAAAATAAGGAAATTAAAAAAAATCCGATTTAGTAAATTTGAAATTTTGCATTTCGTGATTCTGTGTTTTTTTTTTTTTTTGTTCAGTCAGTACGCGTTTTTTGTTTGCTTTACCAGCACGCTGGGTGTAATGTGTTCTTAGGCACGGATTCCAAATCTCGAATCAACTTCATTTGAGAGAGACGCAGAATCCGGATATGCCCGTGGTTGCTTTGCTTTCTCAGTGCTCTTTTTTATTGAATCGGGTACGGGTAATGGGTATCGAGTTCAGTGGGTTAAAATGACCAAAACGTCCCCGTAGAAGAGCAAGGTTCCGATCATGACCTTTATGGCTTGATAAACATTTGTTACTTTTGCCACGTTATTTTAAAATTCTTTATTCTACGATTTTAATTTTAATCACAAAAAAAAATTTTATAAATAAATTCAAAACTTTTTCATACTTTTTAATTACATACTTTCCAAAAATTTATTATTCAAAATATTATTTTTACCAAATAATGACTTTATTATCGATAATAGTATATTGAAGGTTTTACTCAACAATACAAAATACATCTTAAAATGCATAAATCGCAACATGTATAGTTATTGATATTGGACGTTTTATCAGTCGATAGCAATAGTAGTTTAATTTTGTTCTTTCGTGAGAATAGGATGTGAAATACTAATAAGTTGTGATCAATCAGTATCCCGCTTCTTTTGGAAGAAGAATAGAGTGATTTCATATATAAAAGTGAGAATTGAAGAGTTGGAAGTTTCCTTGTTGGCGCGGTTACAATATCAATATATAGTATAGTTACAAGACTTTCTTTCGAGAGTTTACCTCATTTGCTTCCGCCCGTCCTCTTTTTTTCAGATGTCCATCCATTTCCTGATTCCAGTCCATAACTTCTTTACGTGTAGCTGATGATGCTCTACTCTAGTTACAATCGTATTTAACCAGGTGTTCTTATTTTCATCAAAGAAAGGAGCAAGCTTGAAAGTCACACTTGCTCCTTTCTTCTTGACTAGGCAATTTTAATCTTGTCGAAATATTATTTTTTTTTTGACCTTTTTTCACTTATTTGATTGGTGCATTCACTTGCTCCTTTCTTCGAGTTTAATGCTACATACTAAACATGCTTCAATCCTTTCACGATATATCAAATAAATTCATTAACATACTTCTTTTTTTCGAAAGAAAAGAACTTGCGTTAAGAAAATTAGTGCAAACCTCAAGCATGGTAAAGGGGCATTGAATTGGTGGTCCATTTTATTCCCATTCGGAGCTGAAGAAATCAACACACTATGGAGTCTTAACATACGAAAAAAATTCCTGCCCTAAGGGTAAGTATCAGCATCAAATAAAATCCCTAGGAAAAATCCACAGCACAACATATTATTATACATTATGATTCTCCATATTGGAATCAGATTGTTACAAATTGACAGAACACGACCACTAGGATCTGATCAAGAACTTCATGTAGACAGTATCGATCATAAAGGTCGTTAACAAAACAACAAAACTAGAACAAAATTGGATAGGCAACAACATTTTTACATAATATATCTACACAAGTCGTATTTCAGCTGCTGACAAGATTTTAAGCGACTGGAATTTCTACATCGGTTGAAGCTAGTGCCGGAGGGATGTATACCTCCTCTTCCTTGGGTGGATGGATCGTGACAAGGTCAGGTAAGGGTTTAACAGGACCCTGCTTGCCTTTTGGGTCCCATTCAAGCATGATCTTCACTTTGATACCAAGAACGCCCTGCACTGTGTATGTAACCAATCAAATTGAAGGTTCGGTTGTTGATAAAAGAGCAACCAGCTTCAAAGATATGACAACAAATGATAAGAAATTTCATCTAAACTCGCCTGTCTAAGAAGAACGTGCCTCACAGCAGAGTCGATGTACTCTTTCACAGGCTGGCCTGAGGATATCATGTAGCCATCCTTGAACTTCATTGATTTAGCACGTTGAGCTCTAAGCTTTCCGCTAACAATAACCTGAAATTAATAAATATTGATTGTAAACAAGGTTGACGAAGACTAAACCGTGAGTGAAGAGAATGCAAAACAACAATTCCATACCTCACACCCCTTTGCTCCGTTCTCCATAACAAATCGTAAAACGCCATAGCAGGCCCTGAAGAGGAAAAGAGAATTAGAAAATCAAAAATGTAAATTTTGATTGCAAATCATCTGACCAGCTTTCTCTACTTGTAATAATTATTTGCAGCGCAAATACATTTCATTCTTAGCCTTTTCCCCACATATTTTTAGTATTTTCAATTTTCGTGGGTTTCGTTTTTTTTCCCCGTTTTCAAGTAGATCAGATGGTTTCCATTTCTGATCGGACCTGTAAGCAGAGCATAAAATATGGAGATCCTTATAGTTAAATCAGGATTCTCTACATCACATCAACTTTCTTCATCATTAAATTATCCAGACCAAGAACAAAAACTCAAGACATGTTAAAACACGATTCAAATAATACAATAGTTTTCAATAAGCTTAAAGATGTAAAACTCTGTAGGAGGATATTCCAAACTTCATTAACACAGAAGCAGTTCAGGAATCCTGACAAACTCCAAATATTCAATAAAACTCGTAGTGTATTTTTTCAATTTTTAAAATGGTTGAACCACCAAGGGTAACGATCCGAACTTTCTACGAGTACAGGATGGTGGACACTTTCTATTGACTTGGATAAACTTGATTTTCTGGAGCATAACACATTACACATTTTAGCGTGTCTGATCACTCTCCCTTGTGGAGGACATCAATAGCCAAAGCAAATAATCAGGCTCTTTTTTAAGAGGGACAACAGAGCCTATAAGGTGTAGTTTGCGTTTTGGCAATTCAATAATTTATACCAATCTAAGAAAGGTAGCAGATAGCTACTCTTACGAGAATCAGAAACTATTGGTTCATCTTGAATCAACCTTTTGAAGAAGCAAAAAAAGAAGAAATCACACTACAACAGGTCATTTAATTTAAGAAGTTAATAGATTCGCACAAATACTGCAAAAATTTATCTTGATTTTATCTTATTGATCGAGTGAAAATCAGAATTTGATTTTTAAAACCTTGTTGCAATTTGATTTTCATTTTCAAGAACGAATTTGATTTTCAAAACCAACATGCATTTCTAGATGCTTTGTAAATTGAAATGCTAAACTAGAGAGAGATTAAGGTTTCCAGGCACAAAAATGTGTGGATAAAGGTGTAGCTGTGTCTTAGGGTTTGGATGTTTAAAGGGCAGTGAGGTCAAGTAAAAATATAAAGGGTAAAACCTAGAGGCTTTATTCCCTTATTCTAAACTTGCAAAAATACCATCCTTCGTTTTAAATACAGGGTTCCTAGATAATTTTGAAGACACGGTTTCATAAGTTGACAAATTTCAGACCCAAACCCAATAAAGGCAATTCTATACGAGCAAAACAGTACGTTCATGTCACATTATCATCATATCAGATGCAGCATGTCTAGATTTCACAGTTTTTATGATGCACAAAAAATGATGTTTTGAATAGTGATTTTTTTTTTTTTTGAAAACTTATGGTTAAAAAGTAGAAGTTTTGGGTTTCCGTGCAAAATATTTTATTGTCTGAAAGTGTGGTTGAAAATGAGTATGAAAATTTAAAAAAAATTGTTTTAAAGGGAGACAAACAGGGGCGTAGTAAAGGAAGAAGAAAGGAGACAACTTTCAAATAATTTGCTTGGAACATTTTCTAAACTCCAAATCTTCCAACTGTAGCAATACTACTTGACAGGAGGAAAGATTTAGCCAATTTTGTTGTGTAATATATAAATCGTATGCTAGTATACATGATTGCCAATAGAATCAGAGAAGCCAACCAGCATAAGAGTTCAGAACATTCAAAGGAAAAATGAGAATGTATAGCGACTATGTAGGAGCAATTTGAAAACCCCATTACGTCGGAGCAAGTAAAGGGGCCAACCTCACTCCACAAATTGATGTGAGCATTGATTAAAGTTCCCTTCAATACAAAATTCCTAAAAAGGAAAATAAGAAATTTAATCAATGCTGCTTCATGTTAAGAGTTGTACTTTACGGGAATAACTTTTGGGGAACAGTCTGTATCTTGCAAAATAAAAGGCCGATATGCAGATTGAGAGTTTTAAGACAAATCAAAGAAACTAGCATTTGCATGTCCACACATATATGAGCTATCACACAAATTACACTTGGAGCAAAACAAAAAAATATCGAATTCGAAATATACACACATAATGTTACTATACAAAAAGAAGGCTGAACACAAGATGAAAGTAGAAACCTGCGAACGGCAAGCCCTCCGAGAAGCTTATAGCGCAGCGACTCAGCCTGGGCAATAGCACATAAGCCCCTGTTGTTAACTCTTTCAGCATAGAGCTCAACACTGTTCTCCGGAAACTTGAACCTCTTCTGAACAACAGAAGTCAATTCTCTAATTCTTCTCCCTTTCTCACCTAAAAGTATCCCCGCACTAAACCATCAAAAGATTGTGGCAGGTATATTATCCATCAAAATCACGTGAATATTTGGCAGATAATGCAAACTAATTACGGAACCCACTACATTTCATCTAGTGATACGAAGACAAATAGGTTATGCAAGATACAAAATTTCACCTCTATTACGCGACTAGAGGAAGTACCAAAGGGGTATTTTTTTTATTTCCTTTCTTGCTTTTGATTTTCTCTACAATTACACAACCCATCATTTAACTCTTCACATATAAGTATCATCACAGAATTCGAGAGCAACAGTTTACATGAATGAAATGATGAACTGCAAATTCCAACCCTTCACATAAATAAGCAAGCAAAAAAATAATCAGATATGTACATGCATTACTTAAAGTTAAGATTTACCAAGAACATTTTGTGTTCGAGTGGCCCTTATGATAATCTCTGTTCGCATGGGAGTGACTCTCACCTCCACCCCTGAGTAACCATCCTCCGCCAGCTCTCTCGTCAGCACCTCGTTCAGCTCAGCAAAAAACACTCCATCTGCCACAAACTGGTCCGAAATAGCAAAATTAAGAAAAACCCATATCACTTCCACATATAAATATTTACTTTTACTACAAATTCATCCATATATCTATTTATACAAAGTACAAACACACAGCAAGCTTATATATGTAGATACGGAAAGACGGTGTACGAGTAGAAGAGACCTTTCGTTTTTTGCTCATTTGAGTGGCCATCTTTGAAGGACCAAGCTCGGCAATGGGCAATTAGCGTTGTTCCTAAGCTGGTGGCTGAGGGAAAGATTGGGAATGACGAGGATATTTTTGAGGTTAACACCTTTCAGTAGGCGTTGGATTAGGGTATCATCGAATGGGCTAGAGTGTTCCTAGAGTTGTAAGTGTGGTCTGAACTGGTCCAGGATGGCCTGACATCGGCTTGGACTGAGTCTGGATGTGTCCAATTCCGTGACCCATATACCCAGCCTTTTAATGCATCTATTTTTTAAAAAATAAAAAAGAAAGAGAAGAAGGACACTCATTGCAATATATTGAGATAAATGAATAATTTTTAGGAGAAATATTATTGAGTTCTACTAAATATATGGTTGATGAATTGATATTAATTGTGAATGTGCAATTGAAATTAATGTTAGATTTTGACTTAATAGAAAAATTAACTTCTTAGTTACTTTTAATGTGTAACAACTTGTAAAAAAGTTGAGGGAATTTTACATTCAAAAATTTGCATTTGAAAAAGTTATATTCCGTGTAAATTTAAGTCCAAATTTTACATTCGAAAATTTACATGGGGTATGACTTTTCTGAATGTGAAATTTCGAAAAACTTTAACGTCATTCCCTATGTAACATTTTCTATTAAAATGATGTAAATTATATTAAGAAATTTATCGCGTAAAAGTAATAAACATTAATGAAATAATTAACAAAATATAAAGAAAAGACGAGTTGGACGCTTCTTTTTCAGACGTACGTTCGATGCATCTTAATTATTTTTTATATCCATTTGGACCATTCAATATGTTTATGATATAGTTTTCGAAACGAGTTTTGATATGACGTAGACGATTAGCGAATTTGGTTAGTGTACGAATGTCAGAGAATTTTTTAATTTGACATGTTATCAAAATTCTTGAAATATTAGTTTGAAACAACCTACTTTGAGGAGCCATAATATTTGCTACAATTGACCATTTCACATGCTATTAACGACGTGGAAAACTAGATCGTGAACAATTCAAAATGATATTAAGAATACAGTATTTCGACTTCGTTCGACATTCAATAAAAAATAAAAATAATTGCTCAAAAGTTGGAGGGCCACGTACCTCCCATGTCAACCCTTGTGTTTGCCCCTTGATCAATGGTGCAATATTCTTTGTAGGAGTGGTCTTTATATATCGTATTAACAATCAAATTATGGTCGAAAGAAAAAAATCTCTATTTGTGAATACGAAATTTCTTGCTGAGATAACGAATCTATAGGTATACTATAGGGAAAATTGTAGCCACGGTACCAAACCTTTTGATTTTAAGCAGACTTTGCCTAAACCTTCATTTTGTTGCACCCACGGTAACAAACCTTTCAAAAACTCATACTTGGAGTTCAAATTGATGATTTTTGTTAGTTTAACCATTAGTTGACTCAATAAATTGATTTTAGACCAATTCTAAAGGGGTAAAATTGTAACTTTAAACTAAAAAAATAATCCAGTCCCAGTCCCACAAAAAAAAATGTTCACCATCTCCTTTACACCCCACCCAAAATTAATCCACAACCACCACAGTCGCCACCGTCGCTCCACCTGCCACTTCCACCACGAAACTCACAATCTTATCATGAATTGCATCTTCCCGAATCACAAACAATTATCAAACCCACCAAGAAACCATTTTCTTCCCATCAAGAATTTCCACGTCAACATGATCTATGGTGGTGGAAACCCACCTTACGGCCACACCCATCCTCTCGGATCTCCACCGTTCAACTCCTTACCACAAGCACTCAATAAGATGGTGATGATTGAACCGAAGAGGGCCAAAAACATGAACAAATTTTATGGGATATCATATCCAGACACATGCGAATAAGGGCTATCATATCCAATCCAATTGATGGTTTTCCCATTGTTCAATCCACAAATTCACTTGCGGGAACTCATATTCATACTCAGATGACGATGGGTACACAAATAATTGATCCAACTGCATCTCAATTGCCTCTTAATTCGATCCCCTAAGTAGCCACTAGGGTGGTTCTGTCAATTGCAATTGATGGCCAAAATGTTATTCTTCCATCCAATGTGATCCACTGGTGGCCTAGTAGGCCTCCCCTTGTTTTGTGAGAGCTGAAATGTCGCCCAACGGTAGCTCGATTATTCACATCATAGATCACATTGACTTGGAAGGAGATGATGGATTGGGGTATGTTAGTTTAGGTTAGGTTAGGGTAAGGAAGGATGGAGGGATGAACATCACCTTCTTTTCATGTTTTTCTTGAAGGTTGGCCTTTAAAAAAAAAAAGATTTAATTCAAAGTTATCATTCGTCCTTTAAAATTGGTCAAAATCAATTTCTTGACTTAACTAACTGTCAAACTAACATAAATCATTAATTTGGACTCCAAGTACGAGTTTTCGAAAAATTTGGTACCATGGGCGTAACAAAATGAAGGTTTAGGCAGAATTGCTTAAAATCGAAAAGTTTGGTATCGTGACTGCAATTTTTCCTATAATCTATTAAAAACTTGTTTGGCAAAGATTTTTTTATGTCTTGCATCTTGCTCAATTCTTACTATTGTAACCAACTCATAGCAAGAATTAATTTGCACCCAAATAATTCTTTTATTTGACAACGAATAACGAAGTTGGCTAAAAATTCATCATCCAACCCATTAATTCAAACGGTGCATAATTTGTTTGGGAATTCAAAATTTCAAATGGATTCCCCCTCACGTCACTTCTGCATTTTAGATGCACTTAAAAGCTTGTATGATGTCGTTTTTTCGAGGGAAAATAGATTTTTTTTTTTTTGAATAATATGTGGTTAAAAAGTAACAAAAAGTGGGAATCCATAAAATGTGCAATTAAAAATAACTAAAAAAAGGGGAAAAAAAAAAGTTTAACTATAACTCATTTCAAAACTAACAAATTGCGTTTAGGTCACAAATTAACAAACTTTTATGTCACATATTATTTATGATAACAATTTATCTATTTCATTGATCACATATTATTTAGTCACACACTAACCAATTTATTGGTCACACATAGGGATGACAAAGAAGCTTGTCGGCTCGGGCTCGGCCAAAAAAAAGCTCTAGATGGACCTGACTCTCCACCGAGCGGTCGGCCCGCGAGTCACGCGGGCTGACACGTATCACAGGCCGTTTCAGCCCGTACGAGCCGCCCATAAAAAATGATATTGTAAGTTTTTAAATTGATTAGTTTCAAAAAATACGTAATTTTTAAATTTTTTTATTTCAAGAAAAATTATACACGAAAGATTTTATTCGTGTACAATTTTAACTCCGCCTACGATAATTGTAGCCGGTCCCAAACT
>CAIGRK010429713.1:0-13739 GCA_903798315.1 Fraxinus greggii | reverse complement strand
TTTAGAAAATGTGTATATTATTGTTTTTTTATAGGTTTAGTTTAAAAAAAAAAAAAAAGGACGAGCCGACAAGCAGAGCGGCTCGTCCTGGGCGAGCTCGGGTAGGCTCGACTCGTTGGACACGAGCCACGAGCTCGGCTCGTGCTGAGCTCGTGTGGGCATGGGCCGAGCCGCCACCACTATTTATATGGAATCCATAAAACCCTAATAAAAATGTAATTAAACTCTAAAAATAACAAAAGATATTACAAAAAGAGTTTTAACTAAAATAGAAGATTGCGCAAAATTTGAAAACTTTGCGGTCGAAAATAATTATACGGTCGAATAGTGTAAATCTATGCAGTCGCATAGACCTTCTGAATTTCTCCACTGTGGGTTTGGTAAGAGGCATACGACTGTATGCCCTGAACAACTATGTTTGTTCATTCCAAATTCTGTGTCTGTTACTTGAATCAAGTTACTCTACTTCATTTCATCTCCCATGTCCAACATGAAACTTGTCCCTTTGTTTGGCGCGATCAATGTTTTGTCACCGTGGCTTGAACAAGTAGTCCCATTACTTGTTTGACCCGCTTCGCTTGCGTCCTACTCATAGGCCCTTCCTTAACGCTCAAGGGATCATTGTCTTGGCTTGCTCTCGTATCATGGATCACATCATCCCCTCTCTCTTCGAAAGGATTCGACATCGAATCTGTACTTGCATCAAAGAGAGAAAGATCAGAGACATTAAAGATAACTAAAACATTATACTCACTGGGAAGATCTAATTTGTAGGTCTTGTCATTGATCTTTTCAAGGATTTAGAATGGATCATCTTCCCGTGTCTGCAGTTTTGACTTTCTTTGTTCTGGAAAGCGTGCTTTCCTTAAGTATACCCAAACCCAAACTTATGTTTCAAATGTAACGCGCTTTTGTCCCTTATTTGCTTGAGAAGCATAATGCTCATTTTTCTTCTCAATCGTGCACCGTACCTTCTCATGGAGGAATCTTATCAACTCGACCTTCTTCTTTCCATTTAAGCTACATCTCTCATCAACGGGTAAATGAGTTAAACCCAAAGGTATTAGTAGATTAAAACTATAAACAATTTCTATGAATGGCAAGCAATCCTGATAACTCTTCAAATTTTTATTGACTATAGTGGGCAAAGGTCGTATCATAGTCATATTAACAACCTCAGTTTGTCCATCCGTTTGTGGGTGAGAAGTAGTAGAAAACAATAGCTTAGTTATTTACTTATTCCATAAAACCCTCCAAAAGTGACTAAAGAATTTAACATCCCTATCTGATACAATGTTCTAAGAATTCTACGTAAGTACACTACTTCCTTAAAGAATAAGTCCGCATTATTGGTGGCATCATCAGCTTTATGATATGGAATAAAATGTGCTATCTTATTAAATCTATCTACCACGACAAATATATAATCTATTTTCTCAGGTAAACCCAACACAAAATTCATAGACACGTCAACTTAAAGTTTACTAGGAACAGGTAATGTCGTATATATATCCTGATGTAGAACATTAGATTTAGCCTTTTTATAAGTGATGCATCTATTACAAACTCGATCAACATCAACTTTTATCTTAGGCTAATAAAAATGTTCACCTAACATCTCTAAAGTCTTCTTAGTTCCAAAATGACCCATTGGACCTCCACTATGTGTTTTACATACTAATAATTCTTTCATTAAACATTTAGGAACACATAACTTATTTTCCCGAAATAAATGCCCATGATGCCTAATGAATTTATCCATAGAACCTTTATCACATGATTCGTATATATTAGAAAAACTTGATCATTAGCATATATGTCTTTAACATATTTAAATCCTAGCAATTTCGTACCTAAGAAGTTAGAAATACGTACCTCCTTGACAAAGCATTTGTTACCACATGTTTTTACCTTGTTTGTACCGAATAATATAAGAAAATGTCTCGAGGAACTTCATCCACCTTGTATGTCTCTTCTTTAGCTTATCTTGACCCCTTAAATGCTTCAAAGACTCATGGTTAGTGTAAATCAGGAATTCCTTTGACCATAGGTAATGCTGCCATGTTTCCAAAGCTCGAATGAGTGCATACATCTCATTGTTATATGTAGGATAGTTGAGAGCTACTCCACTTAGCTTTTCACTGAAGTAGGCTATTGATCTTTTATCCTGTATCAAAACAACTCCAATACCTATACCCGATGCATCACATTAAATCTCAGAAGTATTGTTAAAGTTAAGTAATGATAAAATCGATGCGGTGCACAACCTATCCTTAATAGTGTTAAAAGCATGTTCTTGTTAGACGTCACAATAAAATCCTGCACTTTTCTCTATAATCTCCGTCAGTGGTGTGGCAAGTGTGCTAAAGTTTTTAATAAAACGCCAATAAAAACTAGGTAACTAATGAAATCTTCTTACCTTAGTTATATTTTTAGGTGTTGACCACTCTTTGATGGCTTTGATTTTATCCCCATCCACTTCAATACCCTTTACACTAATGACATAACCAATAATAAAAATTTCATGCTTTTTAAAGTTAGTATAAAATTGTTCTTACCTTAAGACCACAACACACATCTTAAATATCCTATTTGTTCATTTAGATCGTTACTATATACCAAGATGTCATCAAAGTAAACTATTACAAATTTACCTATGAATGCGCGTAAAACACGATTCATTAATCTCATAAATGTTCTAGGTGCATTAGTAAGTCTAAATAGCATGACTAATGACTCATACAACTCATATTTAGTTTTTAAAGTGATTTTTCATTTTACCTTCCCTCATCTTAATCTGATGATAACTACTTTTAAAATCAATTTTATTAAATATGCATGACCCATATAATTTATCTAACATATCATCTAACATAAGAATATGATCAAGATACTTTGTTGTTTTATAGTTGATGGATCTACAGTCGATACACGTCATCCATGTTCTATCTTTTTTTTGGCACAAATAGCACTTGCATGGCACATGGACTCATACTTTCCCGACATACCCTTGCCCATCAATTCTTCCACTTGTCTTTGAAGTTCTTTAGTCTCCTCGGGATTACTCTGATAAGTCGACCTGTTTTGAATAACAGCTGCACGTATGAAATCAATTTGATGTTTAATGCCTCAAAATGGTGGTATCCCACTAGTTATGTCCTTTAGGAACACGTCTTCAAATTCCTACAACAAAGAAGTAGCCAAACTATGGAGGCGCTTCTTAGATTCCTCAAAGTTGAGGAGTGAATTCCTTATAAACCAATGAGATCATAGATCGGTCATCAACTGCTGCCTTCTTCAACTCAATCCCTTTTGTAAAGAAATTCAGTTTCGACTTTTTTCTCATCTCACAAGACTTTATCTTTATTCTCTTGTTTTTCACAATTTGTCACCTCGCTATTTTCTCTCTTACTCTCTTGTTGTGAAGGATCAATTTCATTCCATTTTCTATCAATCTTTTTTCTTTCTCTCTTTTCAATTTGATTGGATATTTATACACTTGTTGTGGTGTCAACGTCGTAAGAGTAATAGATTTTACATCCCTAGTAAAATTGTACCTATTTTTGTACCCGTCATGAATCGCTTTCATATCATATTGCCTACCCTTCCTAACAATATATGTTCGGCATGCATAGGCACTACATCACACATCACTTCGTCATGATACCTCCCAATTGAGAAACTCATAAACACTCTCCTATACACCTTAACCTCTCCACATTCATCCAACTATTACAATTTGTAAGGCCTATGATGTTTTAGTATAGTTAATCTCAATTTTTCAATAAGTGTATTGCTAGCCAAATTGGTACAACTATCCCCATCAATAATCACACTACATACATTATTGTTGACATGGCATCTCATATGAAATATGTTATCCATTTGTTGCTCCAAGTCATCCACTTTGATTTGAGCACTAAGAGCTCGTCATGTAACCAACAGCTCTCCCAATGTATACTCTACTTTCTCATCATTACTAGCATCTTCAAATTTTGACATGTTATCATGTTCATCCTCACTATCACTCACCACTTCTCCATTGTCTCCCAAAATCATCGCCCTTTTATTGGGACATTAAGAAATAATGTGTCACATTTCCAAGCACCTAAAACATTTGATATCTCGATTCCTAGATGGTAGAAAATCCGTCTTGGGTGTAGCTTTGCTAGCAACTTTATCTCTTTCCTACGTAGCTCAGTCATACGTTTTGAAATAGCCCTATCACCTTTATTGTTATCCAACTTCGGTTTCCAAGAAGAGTTAGAACCTGATGAAAATCTACTTGCCCTCTTTCTCTTTAATTGCCTTCCACCTTCATAGCTACACGTAGCATATCTTCCAATTCTACCATATTAGCTATCTCCATATCCAAATCATTCAAAAATTGGGCCATGGTGGCCTTCCTATCATCCTCAACATTCATTCTAATCATTGCAATCTTCCTCTCCTTGTGATAATCCTCCACACTCCTAGAACATTGGTAGAGGCTTTGCAATTTTTTATGAAACTCGCTATAATAATGATTAGACACGAACCTCTTCTTCATGATAGGCTTCAATTCTTCACATGTATTTATAGGTCTCTCACAATTTCTCCTCCCAGATATTACTATTTGATCCCACAAAATGATAGTATAATCAATAAATTCAAGTACCGTAATCTTTACCTTCTTTCCCTCTGAGTAGTTGTTGCAATCAAATATCACCTCTACTTTTTTTCTCAATCCAAGTATGCCTTCGGATCACTCCTTCCTTTGATAAATGAATTATCATTTTGATATTACCCATACTTCTATCAATATCATCTCCCATAAGATCTCTACCCATCATTTCATGTCTAACTCCTCTATCCCTCATTCTTCTTAATTCAACATCTACCAATGCATCCTTATTAATGTCATTATTCACTTCACATTCACAAGGAAAATCTGCTCTATTATCCTGCTTTTGCTGTTTTCTTGTGTTAGGAATTTCTTTAGGTTGTTCTCTACGTAAATTAACAAGTAATATGTCTTGCGTATCCAATATGACTTTCACATCCTCAAACAACATTTCGAACCATCGTATCACATCATCCTACATGTTGACTTGAATATTATTCCTACTAGAAGTAAATTCGTCTCTACCTGACATCCTAAATCTAATTTAATATTCACATCACGTGTATACGTTCGTGTATCACTCAAATTGGTTTTTTCACTCTAGTAGTCTCACCATTCTTATTTTTTTTTTACTCAATAATTTTTTGCAAGTGATTTAAAGAACTAATTCGATTTCAATGAAAATTCAATCACTTATAGATTTTCAAACAAATATTTGATTAAGAAAAATTAACTCTAGAATGATTCAAGAAGTAGAAATTGACACTTTGAATGGAGCACTAAGGAAAAATATAAGAATGTGTTTTTTGAATTTGAATTGGACACTTTTAAATTTGGAATTGTTTATTTTACCCAAAAAGTGAATTGTATGCTATTGACAATTTTTCGAATTTTCGATTTTTTTCTAGGAAATTCAAATAGATATCATTAAAAGAAACATAAACCGATTTGGATGCTAGATTAGCGCACAAATAAGTTTTAATTATTTTTTGGTATTTTATGGATTGGAGACTCAAAAAATGAAGAACGCGAAGAACACAAATAATAAAAAACAAAGACTCAAACAAAAAAAAAAAAGATATAACCTTAATTTTTGGAACAACTTATGTAGCAATAGTAGCTACGAAACCCACACAAGATTGATTCAACCCAATAAAGCCATGAATCAATGTTTAAGTTTGATTCAAAAATTTTGAACCAAAGAACCAACACAATTGCCGACAATATGTTGATCACGTGATTACAAAACTAAAGAATTTTACTCGATTTGTTTGAACGCCATAAGAAATAATCATAATAAGTTCAGAATTAATTGAATGAAGATCAAGAAGAAAACAATGATGCCTTGCAATTAATCTCTCAATAATTATGTGTTTTACAATGAAAATAATAATCTTATTTGTATGAAATCCATAAAATCCTAGTAAAAACGGAATAAAACTCTAAAAATGACAAAATATATCACAAAATAGAGTTTTAACTAAAATAGAAAATTACTCGAAATTGGAAAATTTGAGGACGAAAATATACTATGCGGCCACAGTGTAAATCTATGCGGTCGCATAAACCTTTTATGTTTCATCCACCGTGGCTTGATCAAGTAGTCACATTGCTTCTTTGACCCGCTTCGCTCACGATTTAGTCATAGATTGTTCCTCAACGATTAATGAATTCTTGCTCGGACTTGCTCTAGTGTCATGGATCACATACTAGATTAATAAGGTAAAACACATATTACCCTGCAAGTAACATATACTACCTTATAGATAATGAATTTTTGTTCATTTAATTGAAATTGTGTAGGCTTCGACCAGGGTCCAGGGCCAATCTTGTAATTTTTTGAGCCCCAGGCGAACTCCATAAATTAGGCCCCCCCAAAATCAACGTGAATGGAAAACCCAACGGTGTATTATGCAATCTATTGTTAACTTAAAACTTAACACTAAAATAACAAACAAATATAAAGAACATAAGATTTATATTATAAAGTAACAAAACCAACAATAGCTCAAATAATTAGTTAAATCTCATTTGCAACATCTTTGAGAAATAGGATGTTATCAACTCTTTTTGGATCCATTTCAACTAAATAATCTCTCATTTTTATCAATATTTTCCAATTATCAGGATCCTCCAAATTCAAAAAAAATCATCCCTCTTGATTTAAATTTTTAAGTTGATTATTATCTTCCTCCTTCTCATCTATTTCATTTACTCTAACAGGTGGAATTACTTCTTCATTGTCTTGCTTGACTTTGAAGTAAAGCCATATCATTTTGTTTCTTTTTTTTAGCTCTAAACTTATATTTAGGAGGCATGGAATGTGATTACTGTCTAATTCCACCGTGACAACTCAAAATCCTGAATCAAAATTAATGCATCGTCTTTTAATATTTTCCTTTAGAGAATTTAAGTAATGAAGACGGAAGATTTTTTGAATAATAAAGGGAAAAATTAAAATGAAAATTCATCAAATTATAACCAACAATACTAAAGAGAGAAACCAAGAGAGTAAACACTCAAGTAAAAAAAAATGTAATGTTTTCAAAATAAATTTTCCTAGTTTAATCAAAATCCAACAAGGACTATAATTTCTTCAATCATGATACCAATATTTATTTATATAAATATCTAGAAAAAAGGAAGAAAAATGATTAATTTATCGAGTTAAAAAAAAAAACCCATTGCAGATTACACGATTCTGACTAATTTTAAGCCGCTAAATTAAATAAGAAAAGGGTAGTAAAACAACATCATTAGGTAATCAACTAAAAATGACAAAAATAAAGTATACACTTACAAAATAAAATTCAAAGATGATTCTAAACTCTAAAGATACAGAATGTTAGAACTCGAGCAATCCAAAGTTGGAATTCGGATGTTTCAAGATTGTATCAAATATATACAAGAATGAAATCCAGAGGACGATCGAGAGAGAAGTGAAAGGACGGTTGGTCAAGGGCACAAGGCATACGATGAGTTACAACTATTTTTGTTGGCACGCACAGAAGGTATATGAATGGGGCTTTGAACTGATTTTGTCAATTTTATATTAAAAAAAATCCGAGGCCCCTATAATTTTTGGGACTGAGGCCCATGCCTCTGCCCAAAACCGGGCCTAGTTTCGATGATGATAACAACATATGGCATTAGTGATGGTGGTAGACCTTGTTGGGGTTGATTGTGAAAAATGGTTTTAGGGTTTAAGATTATAGAGTGACTATGTAACACGTGTTATTATACAAGTAACGAACTTCTGTTGATTTATTTGAAAATGATTAGGTTGTAGCGTCCAATGAGATGGCATGTTGAGGGTATCGATTTTGAGATGATTGTGTTTTGTGAATTGCAATGGTTGAATAGAAAGTAAGGTAAACACAACATATTACTTACGTTAAATGTAAATTGTTTAATAAATAGTAATGACACGTCCAATTTTTGGACATAATCGATGTTTACTTTCCAACGTGAATGCTTGACCATGTATACCACCATCAATTGTTCTTGAAGCCATTGACCTCGGGATTAGGCTTCGGGGTATTATACTCCACCTAACACTGTAACTTCCTCAAGCACCATCATTGTCCAGTTCCAAGTGCTTCTACTTAACCTAATAGGACCATATTTGCACATCGTCATGTTTATCCAACTAAGATAACGTCAAAGTCCCAATAGGATTCCATTATTCAATTCTTATAGGACTCTAACGCTATATATAACTCTTAATTGGATAAGGCATCAAGTAACATAGTCCTACTAGGAAGAGACCACCCACCTCTATAAATACATGACCTCAATTTATTACTCAAGTAAGCTTTTACATAATTTCTGTTCATAATCTTTTAAATAAATTTCATTCACACTAATTTAAGAAACAGAGAAGCGATATGGACACACATCGACGTCTTTATTTTAGGTATTTGAGATTTTGTTCGTGTTCATCTTCGTTCTTCAAGCTCGAGAATCAATAGGTGTAGATTTCTGGTAGCATTAATTGCACCATCTGTGAGAAACGCTACCAAAAGCCATAGTTAACCCACTTTCAATATACCTTCTAGCAAGCTCATCCACTCCTAATCAATCCCCGCTGAAGATCCTTTGGTACCATATGAGGAATCTTCAGAAATACCAATGTCCTAACAAGCAGTTGTTGCTCCTGGAGCATTCAGAGAGCTCCACCAGCAGGTTTGCTATGTTAAATCAATTGCTAAGCCAACAAAATCCAAACCCAACGTTAGCACCCTAGGTTGGTTTTATGGCTAATGCTTGCTCTCGAGTCTCTCACCTTATTCCTGATATTGATGGTGCAGGAACCTCAAGCATACCTTCTATGACCTTGGCCTTGAGATCAATCAACATGGATTCTAGTGAACTTGTTAGGATCATTTTAGGATTTGATTATGGCTGATCTGCTATAGAACACCTAGGTGTCAGTCGGTTTCACCCCTAATACTTTGTTCACTCTCAAAATCTTGTCGTACTCTTTGCTAGACAGATTTATATCCTCAAATAAATGATTACGATAGAACTACTAACCAATCAACCACTTCAATATGTACATGGATATCAAGAAGTTGCAAGTTACACTATTCCCGATAATGTGCAAAGCTTTTCTGTAAACCCTAACTAATGTCGCTAGGGATTGGTTTTATACCCTGTGACCAATTCCATTGTCTCATTCTTAGACTTGTCCAATAAGTTCTATGCCTTTTTCGTATGTAGAGAATGCATCATGAAGACTGCTGCATCTCTTATGCAACTTTCCCAGGGCAAAATGAGTCCCTACGTGACTTCATGACGCGATTTAACAAAGGAATGCTCTAAATACCCGACTTACATATTACAATAGCTGTCTCTGCCCTTACATATGCCATAAAAGTGTAAAGCAAAATGTACTTTTCAAAGACCCTTCCAAAAGGATATCATGCAACTTTTAACAACCGAGCCTGAGCTCAAGCAACGAGGAAGAATTGCCCCAGTTCGAGCTCGAGCTCGAGCTCGAGTTTGGCAAAAAAGTGACAATTGGTCGGGATCTTGACCTCACTCTCATAGATGAACTCATTAGCTGCCTCTCATGTATTTGCACGGAAGTTTGGGTATATGCCAGATATAGTCCTTGAGATTGCGGTCCATAAACTGAATATTAGCCTAGCGATCAAGCCAGTTAAAAAAAAGAAGGGACCGTTTGCACCACAACATCGAGAACTCTTATGTGATGAGATTGTAAACTCATCTGTGCAAAATTTATTCGTGAAGTCCAACATACAAATTGGATCACCAATGTTGTTCTCGTAAAAAAGGCTAATGGTAAATGGTGGTTTGCATTTACTTGAAAGACCTTACCCTTACCTCGGATTAACAACCTCGTAGACAGCACATATGCTATAAATTATACAACTTCTTTGATGAATTTTTTGGCAGCCAAAATGAGGGATCGGGATACAAGTGGAGAAGGAAATGTCATAATCTAGATCAGTATCCTTGGAAGCCATGTTGGCATAATCCTTGAAAACCTTTTTCATCTTATTCGTCCATGACCCCTTCATCATCAGAAGCTTCCTCGGAGTCAGATAGCACGAGGCACTTTGCGATCTCCAAGATTGTCTTTAATTCCTCATGACTAGCTTCGGGCATCTTAGCACGAAGAAAGGCCCGAGTGTCCTTCAGAGCATGGAGGTATGAGCTCATGGCATACTTACCTTTCAGCTAGGCAAATTCATTTGAGTTTTTAAACTCTTCAATAACTTTACCTCTGGCATTTCCGACCTTGGCCTCAATAAACTCAATCTTGAGTTTCATTTCCTCGAGGTATCCCTTCACAACCCCGAGCTCATCCCAGGATTTCCTCATCACACCTTGGGCCTTATCGCGCTCCTACTTCACGAGGGTAAGCTCAGCTTCAAGATCAGTTATTTTATTGTCCCTGAGCTCTACAAATTTATAGAGCCCCACCATTTTATGAGATTCATCCATCACTTTCAAAAGAAAGACCCTAAGCTGTGCTCATCGTCTGTAAAAAATAATAATTATGAACTACACGTAGAGCTAAGAAAATGGCAAAATGTAAATTAAACAAAGAGCTTGAGCTTACCTTCAACATGAAGGTATCTAAAGTTTTTTATACCCTCATCAAATTCGATGTCACCCCTATACTTAGCAACTATGCTCGGGGCCAAGCGGCAACATTCATAATCCTCGATGATTGAGGCAACAATACGAATGGCCTCGTCTTCGAGGTCAACAACTTTGGGAGTAACTCGAGGAGGAAGAATCCGGGGAGGATGATTAATGATGGAGATTCTGGGTGTTCGGGCCAGATGGTCTAACACTCAGTGTTTTACCGAACCCACTTAGTAATAGACCAGAAGTAGTGACCATAGGCTTCTTCTTTCATTTCTTTTGCCCTGAAGCTCTCACCTTTGGAGCATTAGGCCTAGAGTTGAAAACCCAACGAAGATAGAAAGATCAAACGACATTTCTGAAAAAAATTAGATGAGGCATTAGCATGAGAAAAAGATCGAGACATGTATATAATATCGACCAAAAAATAAAAAAGACCCCAGCCTCGACTCCTTTCATGTCTGCAAGGTCTAGGATATCATCCATGAGGATATCGTCAAGGTCATGCACCAAAGGCTCGAGTTCCTCGAACATCTTCCTATCCTTTTTAAAGGGAAGGTCAATCTCTCGAGGAATGACAAAAAACCACTTATCTTTCCACCCTTTTAACAAGCTGGGCATCTTGAGGGGTCTTGAACTCTTCCCAAGTTGAGAGGTAAGCAAAACAGGTGAAGTGTGGAAGTTGCTTAAGCTCGAAGACCATCCTACAAAGGTCGAGGTAACGAGTAATACCTAAATGTCTACAAGCTATAAAAAGTAAATGAGCATCCTCACTTATTGGTCACTAATTGCCCCGGGCATGCATTATGCTCGACCAATAAACCTACAAAGAATGGGTACAAGGGCTATCTAAGCTCCTTCTTTAATGAATCCTTGAACATGAACCATCCTATCCCTAGGCCAGGTGTTTGGCCATAGCACTTGGGCATTAGCCCGAACTCCCAGTTGTCGATAATGCTAAGTACTCCTTAAACTTACAGGAGTGGTCGGGATAGGTCAATGTGGGTGGTCCATCCTGTGCTCAATGCTGAGCTTCAAGAGGAATGGCCATGGGAATAATCGAAGTCCCTAAGTCCTTACGTAAAGTACCTGATCCCGTGGATTCGTTTTCACTATCACTACTCGACATCGTTTTCTAAATTAAAATTTCTAAGGAAATAATTTTAGGATTCTCAAGCACTTACTTTAACCCAATGTACTAAAACCTACAAATTATCCCGATCTCGAGGAGGTAGAGAAATTTTACTAAGAGTAAAAAGTGAAAAAGTGATGAAACTAAAGGGTTAAATGGGGTATTTATATGCCACTAAGGAAGGCCAACTATCTTTCAATCTGGGCCCTTGGTCAAGGTCAGTGTCTTCAATCCAACCAAGGGTGATCTAAGCCATTGATCAGGCTTCCATGGGTCAGACATCCAACCGATGATATCGTTGACTCATCACCACTCTTCGCTCGTATCAAGCTCAAAGTATAGAACGCTTGCATCCACAAGAGCACTCGATCCCGAACAACATTTTTTTCAAACCTAAGCAGTCATCACTTTAAGCACTGATCTAGACCTATTTGTGCACCTCATCCTAGAGACTTGTGCAATCACACCAGATGTAAACCTGAGCCTCAGACATGGATGAATTGGGACCACTGATGTGTCTAATTTTTGGACATACATGACGTTTATTTTCCTGAACACGTGAATGCTCGACCATGTTTACCACCATCAATTGTTCTTGAAGCCATTGACCTCGAGCTAGTCCTCGGCATATCATACTCCACCTAACAGTGTAGCTTCCTCGAGCTTTATCCTTGTCTAATTCTAGGTCCTTACACTTAACCTAGTCGGACTCTATTTCCACATCATCAAGTTTATCCAACTAAGATAACGTCAAAGTCCCAATAGGATTCCATTATCCAATCCTTATAGGACTCTAACATTATCTATAACTCTTAATTTGATAAGGCATCAAGTAACTTAGTCTTACTAAGAGGAGACCTCGCACCTCAATTCTTTATTCATGTACGCTTTTACATAATTTTAGTTCATAGACTTTTGCATAAGTTTTCTTTTCGCTAACTTAAGCATCGAGAGGCGGCGATGACATACTTCGACGCCTTTGGTTTAGGTATTGAAAATTTTGTTCATGCTCATCTTCCATTGTCAAGCTTGAAAATCAACAAGTAAAATTTTTTTGTAGCAATAAGTAATATATGGTAGCATCATTGACCTCGAGCTAGTCCTCGGCATATCATACTCCACCTAACAGTGTAGCTTCCTCGAGCTTTATCCTTGTCTAATTCTAGGTCCTTACACTTAACCTAGTCGGACTCTATTTCCACATCATGAAGTTTATCCAACTAAGATAACGTCAAAGTCCCAATAGGATTCCATTATCCAATCCTTATAGGACTCTAACATTATCTATAACTCTTAATTGGATAAGGCATCAAGGAACTTATTCTCACTAAGAGGAGACCTCGCACCTCAATTCTTTATTCATGTGGGCTTTCACATAATTTTAGTTCGTAGACTTTTGCATAAGTTTTCTTTTCGCTAACTTAAGTATCGAGAGGCGACGATGACATACTTCGACGCCTTTGGTTTAGGTATTGAAAATTTTGTTCATGCTCATCTTCCATTGTCAAGCTTGAAAATCAACAAGTAAAAATTTTTTGTAGCAATAAGTAATATATGGTAGCAAAAACATTTTTCTCATTCGAAATAGTGACTTTTTAATAAAAAGTAACATAAATCTAATATATTGTAACACGTTACTTGTGCAAAACAATTTAAAATATTGAAATATTAATTTTAGATGAAAATGATGAAATATTAATTTTTATGAAAATTAGGATTTTTTTAAAAAACTTGTAGAGGACATTTTCCAACTTTTTTCAAGTTTAAAAAAAAAAAAAGAAAAAAAAAATTATAGGTGTGGTGTGCTCCCTTGAAAATAGGCCGGCGTGGTTGGAAATAAGATAAGATAGAAAATAAAAAATGAGAATGAAAAAGAGTGCCAAA
>CAIGRK010429649.1:0-26990 GCA_903798315.1 Fraxinus greggii | reverse complement strand
AAAGAGGAGTCGTGTACATTTTTTTCGATTCAAATGGATAATTCACTTCTTCATCACATGTAACCTTCAATAGGTGGAAGCGAAATAGATGAATCATACTTGAATCAAAATCTCGATTCCATATCGTACTGAGATGGATCGACATTCAGCTTGTTTCGTAAATCATGGTACATTCCCGCATATGTTGTACTATCCGTTATGAAAATTGGAATACCACTACGTTTATCATTCGTCCATCTCCATATACATTGTTCTTTCTCATCCAATTCGAAGTCACGAAATAAACAAATTGACGTTACAATCATATCTGTAAGACGAAACATATTTTTTTTTTTTTAAGAAAATACATAATCAAAAATTCAACTCGACCAAGGCAACGGAAATTTAAAAAAAAAATAAAAAAAAAGCAGGCTAAAACAGTCAACTGTTCCAACTATTAAACGCATACAAATTAGACGAATACGAAATAAAACATACGTAAATATACTTATCGATTCGAAGTGACTGATATTAAAAAATATTTCCTTCTTNTTTAAAAAAAAAAAAGCAGAATAGCCTGAAAGCAGTCGGCTGTTCCGACTGTTAAACAACCGAAAGAGTCGGTTGTTCGAATAGCCGACTGCTTCGGCTGTTTTAACTGTCGTTCATTCCGGCTGTTAAACATAAAAAATATTTGGCTATTTTTATCGATTAAAATGTATAAAAATTTAATGAAAACGAAATAAAACATACGTAAATATACTTATTGGTTCGAAATGATTGATATTAAAAAATACTTCCTTCTTCAGCGTTCGATAAATTTAAGAAATTTTGAGTTTGGAACAAATGAAAGTTTAGAGAGTTTATCCATATTGGAATAGACAAATAAGAAAAGTTCAGTGATTTTAAAATTTTAAGTATGAAGTATTTGATTTTCAATTGTTAATTAAAAGAATAATATAGTCTTTCAAACAAAACAATATTTTGTAATTGTATAATTTATTTAAGGACATTTTTGTCTTTAACATCTAAAAAGCCAATGTGAATGTATAGTATACTTGAAAAATCAAAGTGGAAATTAGGCTTGTTGACCTGGCCATTTTTAAAAGTACCCTTGCTTAGATACCGGCAGCTCCAAATGGTTTGACACTTTCAGCAACCATCCAGGAGGGATGGGGTCTTGCCATAATACATTTAGAGGTTCTCAGTATTCCCCCAGTTAAGTCCAGGGTATCGTTAGGGTCTCACAAGTCACAGCTGAATCCTGGAATTTTGGAACAGTGAACATTCAACGACTTTCAACAAAAATCAATACAAAATTTAGTAAACACGATATTTTCCCCCAAAAAAAAAAAAAAATCAAGATTGTCAATGTCTGTGTGAATGCTTTCTGCTGCTACGATAGGTCTCGCCCTTCTCTCTGTTCCTTCTCTGAATAATCCTAAAAGCAAAGGAAACGACTCCAATGGCTGCCATAGGATAAAATGATCGGTATGGCGCCAAGGCCAAGGCTGTAAGATAGGTAAAATATCCAGCAACAAGATATGCAAAGCTTAGTCGTACTTTCCAGGAGGGGATGCCTGGAATGGGAAACAGAAAGAAATTGAACTCGGGCTTCAGATCACAGATACCATGCAGAATGACACCAGTGCAAAGTAGAGAATCCCAGAACCATGGAAAATTTTGACCAATACTGATCCTCTGCAAGCATGACGTACACAGTTAGTGCCAGCAGTAAACAGGAATACTATCCACAAATAATTTGATGATGGAAGTTCAAGAAAACATATCAATGCATTCTGGAAGTGATCAACATTCCATAGTTCAATCTTTTTGTCTTCACAAAAATGAAGACACAACTTAAGGATGAACTAAATTGGTATTATTGCTATTCATGAAAACGAACAAAGGAAGAACAGTGGATATAATTAAGTAGGCCAACTGCAAAAGGACAATTTTGAGGGGTAAAAAGCGTGGGCTATTAGTATTTTTGTGGTTGAAAGATACCAGATTAACAAAATTTTGATGCTAGCTCGAAGGAACTCAAAATAATGATCAATTTTTGTATTTAAAAAATATTAACAACAAAGACACCATTGTTAAAAATTGTAACATCACAAAGTCGTATCATTCTAAAGTATTTTTACATTACTCTAGTTCTCATTTTTGTGGAGAGAGACATCTGCAACTTCAAGTATTTCAACTTACGCTCTAGGATCAAGTGGTTTAAGCATCACATATTGATTCTTCAGAATGTCAATCACTCTAGTTCTCATATTTTTGTGGAGAGAGACATCTGCAACTTCGAGTATTTCGACTAACTCTCTAGGATCAAGTGGTTTAAGCATCACATATTGATTCTTCAGAATGTCAAACTGGAGTCCATTAAACATTCAGGATATATTTTGATACGCAAAATTTGGATAGGATTGAATAGTGTAATTAACAAAATTTTAACTTCTTTTTAACGAAAAGAGTACCATCCAACTCACCTCAACACAATATTTAGGTTTCATATAAAAAAGGTGAATACAGTACAAATTTAGCATTTTCAGATAAAAAGAACACAACATATCACCCATACCTGAAGCCAGGCAAGAAGTGAAGGGACAAACATTAGTGTTGCAAGCAGATGTAACACAAGCAACCCATGCCGGTAGTGGAAGATCTCTAATTGTGTCTCGCCATAGCTTCCCGGAGATTCTGGGCTACTATTGCATTTCTCATCCATATTAAAGAGCTCATCATCATACTCGGGATTAAATTGAACAGAACCCCGAAGACCTCCATTTTCAGATTCAAATAGCTCCTTACTTTGGATGTGACTGCGAAATGAAGCCATAAAAAAACTGTTTTGCAAAAACAACAAATTGAATCTTAGATCATATTACTCGTAACTGAATAAATGCTAAAACAATCACAAGCATGTGAAAAATGCATGTACGAAAAGAAATAATACTTCAAATGATTAGATAAGACATAGGCACAAAAATGAGTTAGACTCCATATGTTTTCTACACTCAAAAAATGTATCCATCCAACAACCAAAAGTGCATGTCACAGCCTTGAAATTTCAATCTGGATGTCTTTGCACAGTTATTTCTCTAGAGAACGCGGACGAGGGAGGGTCACATTTACCAACTACAGACATACACATCATCCATAAGTGACCATACTCCAACTTCTCTTTGTCCGACAAAGGAAGGGCAATTTTCTATACCACAGAAGGTTCCCAAACTCCTGGTTAGATGCAATTGAACCAAAGAAAGAGCTCTCAACAATTAATTTTTAAGCAGACCAGATTAAGAGGAAAAATAAATAGATTCATGTCCCCCCCAACCCCTGAAAAAATTGCATTCTAAGGGTTGTATTCCAATTTTCTTTACTTCTCGATGTGCTTACATATATATTACTACTACATGAACCAATAATCTAATTAAAGAAGTTACATCTTGAAGACCTGGAGATAAACCAACTGAATGATGAAGCCTTAATTTTGTGTAGTCTTAACTCACATTCAAGTCCACTGAAGACAACACCAAGGATATTATGACCTATTCACTTATCAAATTTATTAAGAAAAAGAATTATAGCCAATAGAAAACTCATCAGAAGTAATATTTGGTCTTATTAGCATCGAAACCGCAAATATGATAACCTGGAACCTAATTAAAAGGATATCAAAACGAATTTTAGGACAGTTAAATAACATGAAAAGATAAGGGGGACTACAGCTATTGTTAGTCACAGAAATTAAGGCAGCGAGGCGCCAACCAAAAATGTCAGACCATCAAGACTTTTTAAGTAACTCGGTTGTTATATTTACAGGGTGCATGGCATAATCTTCACCATAGCATAGTTACCAATGACAATGCATTCAATAAAGTGGTATACCTAGAAAGAGCATTGTGACAGCATATAGCATGAGATAGGAGCAATGCAGAGAGACCCAGAGCAGGATGCACAAAACACACCAGTGTAATAGAAATTAATGCTGTAATAAGCAGTGAATTGGCTTTCAGAATCCTTGCCACCTGCTTCATGAAAGATGAGTCAAGAAATAACAAATCTCGCAAGGAATATGGAAGAGCGGAACCTCCTTGCGATAGGAGTTGAAAGTATTTACATTAATAACCAGAAAAGAAGTAGGAATGTATATTTACTTGCTTTCACTATTTTGATAAACCTAGAAACATAACCAAACGAACCTCCAACTATGATTCTCTACAATTAGTTTTCATCGTGAGTACAAGATTACCTTATTAGATGATAGGGTGGAGGAGAGATTGATAAACTGTTGAAGGAAGGAAAAACTGAAATTCCCTTCCCATGCTTGCCACCTACAATTATAATTTTGTTTTAACACTGTATAGAACATCAATATTACTCTCAAAGTGTAACTATTAAGTCGTTTACACTACACCAAATTTTACGAAAGATAGAAGGGAGGGACTACTAACCTTTTCTTGATGAAAAAATGGGCTGATGCAACTATATAGAAAACCAATTGGGAAATTGATATGATCATAATCACAGCCCCGTTTGCAAACAAATAGCATAGTATTGAGACGACAACGAAGCTTATCGTCGGAGGAACTTGTTGAGAGAATAGGCAGGAAAAGAGTAAAGCAAAAAATACAGGCATTACGGCGAGGAATAAAGATGGCACTGGTATTATCAAATTTGATTCAACAGCTGACAGCAAGGATGGTATAGGCAGATCAACTTCCCAACTGCGAGCTTGCTGCATAAGAGCAAAAAATACAACAGCAACAGAAAGACCGCTGATCTGCATGACATTAGCCAGCATAAAAGCAAAACTGATAAGAACTTCTCAAATACATGAAATAAGAAGCCTAACTACCTATCATAAGCTACAAGCTATGACAAATTCATATGCATGCGATGGGAAATATATTTAATATGAAACTACAAAGTACACATGCACAACTACTCTTCTCTTGGCAAAGGAAAACTTTGGCATAAAACATCCATAGGTATATCAAATTTCATCATAATGAGTCATCAAATATTGCAGCAGATAAATTTAAGCATTCAATCTAATATGATTTTATACATCATATTGGGCCTCCCTTGAGATTCAAGGAACAATATTGCTCTGTCAAATATGTCTTCATGCATATTGTATTCTTTTCAAAGAAAATAAAAATATAAGGTAGTTGTTTCCCTTTCTCTAAAAAAAAATAACAAAGAAGTTAATTAGCAGAAAATTCAATTCCTGTTCTTATCAGTCACATGAAATTGGTGGATAATCGAAATTTTATCATAATTCTTGGAAACTGAGTCAAAAAAAAAAATTACTAAACCTGCTTATTCATCATGGAGTATTTTCAAAGCTATTTCAAAATAAACTTTTTCCAGGTAAAACATAGATACTAATGAAAAAATAAATGCATTTTTCTGTGGAGCTGATATATTTGACTAAAATGGTAGTATAACAAAGAGCTCAAGAAAACGAACGGAATTCTAGAAAGCCATGGTGTCGAATTATGAATTCACCTGAGAAAAATATAAAACCAAAAATCTACCAGCAGAGGCAGTGATAGAAACCCCAATGCTAGTTTTGTACGAGCAATGTGGATCCACCTGCAGAGAATACAACATTAAAGGAATCTAATATTTAGCAGTGCATGAACAATACCAACAAAATGACCAAATTTTCATGTCACCAAGAGTGGTCGGAAGAAAAGAAATCATTTTACTTCTAAACTGAGAAACTATACCAATAACAAAACAGTTGTGCTCTCAGAGTCTTGAGGGGAAGTCCAAAGTGCTGGAAATGAATCGACAGTGATTGTTTCAGAATGCAAGTTCGGATATATATGGAGACCAGATGTAGCATCCCATGCAAGTGCTACGGGTGGGAAACAGCGGAGCCTACAAAGTCCTGCAACCCAAGGGAATTAATTAATGGTAGAGATCGAAATTTATTAAGTGTATTAAATGGATTGCACAAGAATATATACACGATTAGTTATCTTCGCAAACCCCCCAAAACACAGAAATAATATAAACCACAAAATGTCCAAGAACCAGAGTTTACCTATGCAAAAGATAAAATGGGTTTTGCTCTCCACGAGTTCGAATTACTTGACCTCAATTAAATCCAGACTTTGTAATTTCCTATGAGGCACCATTAAGTGCTTACAAGAGACTTGATTTCTTTTAATTGCAGATGATGTAAGTTCTTGACCAGCTTTCTTATTAAGCAAGGAAGCTTCATTATGTGAAGAATTTGGCGAGGAATCGACTTGTAAATAAATTGGAACCCCTAGGATGATGTATACGTGTCCTTTCACATTCAAATTCAACATAAGAATAAAAAATGACAGATACGCAACAGACAGGACATTCAGTGGCTTTTGAAGCAAATATTTTCTTAAACAATTAGGGAGGGAGACTGTACAAGTACAATTATGCATGCTTGCCGTGTCACATATTATTCATTACATGATGACCTTTTGGATCAATTTGACCACTACTTGTAATACAATTGATCTTTATCTACTTTATTATAAAAACTGAAATTCAAAAATTAGCAAGTTACAGATTAAACTACATACTAACTTTCAAGTGTTATTTCTTATTACTAGGCTCCTGTTCGGTTTAGCTCAAAATCAGACTTTTAGTAGATTTTGATAAAAGTTGATGAGAAGTGTGGTTGACAAAATGATAAATGTAGTGGATTCTATAAAATGTGTGGTTGAAATGATTTTAAGGAAAAATGAGTTTTAGAAACTAAGGGCCAAGCATGGGCTAAATATATTGCATAATGATTTTTCTAAAAAGATAGTAAAAAAGAACCGAAAGTCAACCTCCGTTTAGAAAACAAGAAATGGAGAAGTAAGAAATTGGAAAAGCATAAAGATATAGACAGAGAAATTATGAGAGAATTATCAAACTCGAAAGAGAGAGAAAATTAGAAAAATTCTTACTACTTGTTTCCGTGTCTCCTGGCTCTTCAACGGGAAATTCCGACTCCTTAATTCCACAACCTGTTGTTCTAAGAGATAACAACACAGGTAGAAGGCCTAAGCTCACAGAGAATGTGAGGTTAAATGCAAGAGGATGATCCTCTTTCAAATTGATTTCCTGTAAAAATCAAGTCATATGGCAATCAGCTATCAGTAGCCAAGATTAATTCGGTAGAGATTAAAATTAGATTAAAATTGAAAATACAGTCATTATTGGATCCCACTCGTCTAATAAAAGTCAACAATAACGGCTGATTTTTCAATTTTAATCTCTACCGAACACGTCCTAAGTGTTTGAACTTAATTTTCTTGCAATCTTCTATCAAATAAGCTGTATTTTGAAGATATTAACCTTTTGTGAATACATAGAATGAATCAGAGACTGAGAAGAAAACACTTTCTCGCCTTCCCTTGGATCAAAAAATTGTCCAACTCCCATAGAAGTGGCTGGTGGAGGTCTACCTGAAACGGTCTGAGCATAGAGCACATAAAAAGTCGGTTAACATTATAAATCATCCAGTGATCATGCTTATCATACTTGAAAAGAGAGCAGCACATATAACTGAAAGTATACAGTGAGCTTCTCTTTTGAGTTCTATCTGCTTCCCCTAGCATTATCACGACAAGAGAAAAAGACGATGGCCTGTAACATTAATTTCTTTCATTATCCATTTTAAAAGAATGTAGTAGATGTACTTAGTGTAGCAAATAGGTTTTCTTTATTGACTTGAAATGTATCAGGAAAAAAAAATCCTTGAACCATGTTCGAACACAGAAAAACTGGAACAGTTTGTGCAAAAATTTGTGCTGACATATTACGGCACTCTCACTGAAAAATTAATTTGAATTAAGACACTGCACCCTAACATGCACTCAAAATATCCAAAACCCCTGCAGGAACTCTCAACATACTGAGCGATCTATAGATATCCTTTCCAAAATGCACATTATAAATCTTATTGTAACAACTCATCCAACATAGTTATGAAGCACATTTCCAATTTTTTCCAATAGAAACTTCTTGAGATGCGTTACTCGACAAACTGCAAAAGAATCTCAATAAATAACATATATCAGGAACAGGAGGTAAAGATATTCTAACTGAGCTTTGATGTCATGTTACCGGGCGAGGTGCAACTGAGATTGTCAGAAATCTGAACCCATGCATATTCTGAGGATCCAACCAAAGTACAGCAGATGGAGGTGCCTGCTCAGTCTGACTACCTGGCTCAACCTTAAATAAATATCACGTTAAGAAACACAAATATTTTTAAATCAGCACTTAACAAGGATCGGGCATTAACATGAGTTTATAATGCATATACCTGCCTTGGAGCTGGGCCAGATGGAATATGCACCATCTTTGATGTGACTTCGATAACCCGTTTATTCGTTGAAAACTCCAAGGTTGAATTTCCCTTCTCTGGCCAGAGATGCAGTCGCACACCGGAACATGGAGGAAGATTTGTAACAAAAACAAAGTGTTTTCTTCCATTTGAACCCTAAGCATTGAATGATCACTATCATTCTACTTAATAAGTTTATCAACATGTTAAACTACCAATTTATGCTTGGAAGGCATTAAACATCTTCCATCAGAGTGAAGTCAAGTTCATTTTCATCTAAACTTCAAAATTTCATACCATATTAAACTCATTTAAGACTGCTAACATGCAACCTATCATAGAATGTCTGGCCTTAGCCACAAGCCTAGATGCATGTGTTGTGAAAACATTTGGAAACAATAAAAAACAAAGGAAATCAGTCAATTATAAATGCCCAGGAAAAGTTCCTGTGAACTCTAAAATAAGCTAACCAGTGTTTGAATGTCCAACCACCGTCTCCTTCCATCCATAGCTAAAACAGTGATGGTAGTAGTTTGAATGTAAAGATCTCTTTCAAGTCCATCATTGTTCCAAACATTACCTGGGCAAGCAGATATACCAGGAACTTGTATTCCTGTGTCATCATAACAAACAATAAAATTTCTAAAAGTATTACTATTAAATTTTAAAAAATATCTCATCAAGGAGAAACCATACTCCAACCACAAACTAAACATCATATGTAATACTCAAGCATATATTCAATTAGTACTGATCTGGAAGAGATCAAAGTTTGATGCTCTGTCTTTTTAAATTTTTCCATGAACACAGTCAATAAATGGAACAAATGCTGAAATAGTTCTTTCAGCCCAAAGTAAAGCTTTATCCACAGACAATGGGGAATCAGATTTCCAAAAATTGATATTCCCACCTTGATTAGAAAAATTTGCAAACTGTTGTGATACAGATGATTCTCTTAACCAATCAAAGTTCTCCGGAATTCCACTATGAAACATTTTTGTGAATATAGCCAGTCTTTTTCGTACATCGTGAAAAGGTTGGCCTGTCTTTGCATCTATCAAACTGAGAAGAGTATGTGACACCTGAAAAGTTAAAAAGGAATTTTAGAGCTTCCTATATTGGAAAATAAATGGTTCTGTAAGAGAATAATGACTCACTTGCACAACTAGCTGATTACACCATAAGATAACCTGGTGCTCCATTGACAGCCACACATTCTTCATACTTGTGCTACTTATCATAAATCCATGTGTCGATGGAACAATGCCATCGAGGGACTCCAACTTTGATCGCACCTAGTAAAGAAAATCAAATAATTTTGCCAATTTGTTGTTAGCAATAAACCATCAGATTAAAGCTAAAGATGATCAACAAATCAAACATACTCAGACAAAGTGACTTGTAAGAGAAATAGCAGAACATAGTTCTATGTGTTTGAGAAAATAAATCTATCACATCTCCACTTTCTGAAATAGATTAGGAAGTGTGCAACAGCACTCATTTAAGAAGTAAACACTGACACATAAAATTCAGTAAAATAAATAATCCCAGCTTATATTGCGGGTTAAAGAAAACAACACAGGAGTATGCTGTAAGCAAATAACAATGAATATATTTCAATAATAAAGGGAAAAAAACGAAACAGACAATTGAGCATGCTCAAAATTTTCTTTCCACACTGGTACATGCATATAGAAAGAAAATAATTTATTGAAACTATAATGCCATGGCGTACACTAATACTTTGATAAGTGCTAGTGGATATAAGAAAGCTCTAGATACTGGCAGTTTGTCAATGCTAATTTTTTTCCCCCTAATGACGTCAAAAGAAAAATTGATCATCTCTTCATGATACCTAAATTATAATTCACACTTTTAGTCCTTTTGTTTGCAATAAATCTAAGTGCAAAGATGTGGATACCTGGTAATCATTATAGCCACCAGAAATGGATATAACAGCAACTTGAGAGAGCGGCCGCTCAGACACATAACGTCCACTTCGTGACGCTTGGATCTCATATCCTCTTCTCCATTCCTGATTCACATGTGTGTAATAGTGACCCAAGGATGGCTGCAACGGTACAGGAGGTAACCTGGATAAAGAAAAAATACATTACAAGTGCAATTATTACTGCAGAGAGATGATATGCCAATAATATAACATTAACAATAAAATAAAAGTTTACTGGTGTGGAGATGAAAGAGTCAAAACAGTTTCAACTGCGGACTTCCTCAAAAGAGGGTGCACGATAGCAGCCCTTGCTACAAAACCACCCATAGAGTGACCAACCAGTATGACACTCTTTGGTGAACTCCCAGAAACAGCAGATCCTTCTTTTGCTCGAGCATCACGAGACTCTTTATATTGATCTAAAATCTACAAGCATTAGATGACGTGTAAATTGCTAGAGAAATTTAATCTTGATCCAAAGGAAAAATAAAGAAAATAAATCATAAAAACCAACTGAAACTGGATTTTCCATATTGGGATCTGAAATTTTTAGCCCAATTATCTAACAGCAAATTGAAACTTCACAAGCAACAACACATACATGCCACATTCATCAGACTTTTCACAACATGACTAATCTTTTCAATATCGAAGAGTAAAATGGTCACAGCTAAGTTTTCCATATTTGGCTAGTGGAATAAAATATTCATAAAGAAGAAAAAGGTCTCCACCAATGAAGAACTCACACTGCTTGTTTATCTGATCAATATTTTGCCAATGCGCTCATGTTGAGTTGAGTGACATTTCAGGATAGAATAATATTCATGATGTGAAACCAAAAAAAAAAAATAATAATAATAATAATAATAATAATAATAATTACCAATTTACCATGTTTTTAACAAACCCCATGAGCAGGGAGATAAATTATACAGATAAGAGTACACCAATCATTAGACTACACAAATAGATTCCATGCCAAAGAAGGAATATTTACTTCAATTTTTTAGTTTTTTTCAGCTTCTATTATCATTTATTATGATTCTACAGGTGCTTATTAGTGTTTTTCGCATGACAATAAGTTATGCAATCCAGATCGGCATTATAATCCAACCTTAAAACACCCTATCAGGATGGTACGCAAAAGTAACAAAAATGATACCCTGTGAATGGCATATACTACATATTCTGTGTGTTCTTGAAGTATCCGACCATCCATTGCAGAATGTTCACCTTCAAGATCCACAGCAAACCAATCAAGCATGGAAGTGTATTGACTGGGTACCGGAGTTCCAGTAACATCAGTATCTACTCCTCCCCTTCCAAGATTTAGGGAAGCTTCTTGGTAAAAATTATGCTCAAGCGGACCTCCTTGGTAAGCCCTATCAGATTCCGCAGCCAGAGATCTCACCTATATCAATGAGGGTGAAGCAGAAAAACAAGAGATACCCTGTCAGAAAATATAAATTTAAACTTTAAGCATCTCAATCTACAAATAGGGCATTTGCTTTCATCAGTATCACATAACCTGAGAACCATACAGAAATTATATGGCATCCACATCATCATATAAGAATGTTTTAGTAATACAAAACCATCGGCAGTGTTTATTGAGAAAATAGTTCACTCTATCTATTCACAAAAGTTCTTCTTAACAAAAGCTCATTTACGCATTCACCAATAAATACAAACAGTAATGTAATTTAACATCCTCACAAAAAGAGACAAAAATACAAACAGAAGTAGAACAGCCATTGGATGTTTAACTGCTCAATTTCTTTTAGTTATGATCAAGCTTTTTACCAATTTTAGTTTGCTAATCATCATACCTCATAATATTCCAGACAGCAAAAGATAAATAAGGAGAAACTTGCCTGTTTGTAGCTTCCACCATTACCAGGGATAAAAAGAACAGGAATGCCATTAAGCTTCTTAAGGTGCTCATTAAAATCAATCTTTCTCCATCCTTCGTGATACAGGTATAAACCATATTTGGTGGATGACATGTTTGCCGGTGTAGAGATTGGAATATACGTCGGATACATATAGGTCATGATACAACCATTTGATATTGGTCTCAACAAACCATAAAGGCCCGCAAGGCCAATCCATAAAGCAATGATAATCACAATCGCCAATCTAAATTTCGTTTTAAAACCTTTTGTGCTCGAATTGCCTTTAATTGCCCTTGTCAAATTCATTTTTCCAATCAACTGCAGGCAAACATTTTCATCCTAAAGTAAAAAATCAGAGGATAAAAGAAGTATCAAGTAGTCACAACTTACGTAAGCCAATAGAGAAAGGGAAAAAACACACCATAAAACACAACATAAAATCAAAGTGTATCTTATGAAAGTTATCTTTATAATTCACACTAAAAGTTCAATTAACCCTCTTCAATTAAATGCAAATTCCAAACCCATTAACAAAAGATGCAGACATGTAACATCAAAATCATCAAATGTATGTCCCAGAAACATTAAATTGAACCTCCTAACAGAATGGTTAGCTAGAGGTAATTTAGATCTTTAATCTTTACAACCTATACAAAAATCTTTTCACAGAAGAATCCCATCATAGTAACCGCAAACCCATCAAGAATTGAAGTGCATCCCAGAAATCAAATACAAACAAAATCAGAGGTGGATCCAGGAATTTAGGATGCTGGGGCTGAAATTTAAAAAAGTCAATATAATAAACTCATATAAAACATTAAGTGCTTATAAGGATATACAACAACAATTCATTAATTTGCCGAGAAGGAAACAATAATTCATTATTTGCCGAAAGACAACAACAAATCATTATTTTGCCAATAAGTAGTTTGAGAAGACTAGTGTTGTTGATAACGATTAACAAGGAGAGGATTGTACACGATTTGAAAGTATTACAAGAAAAAAAAACTAATTACTTGTTTGGTGGAGATTAAAATTAGATTTTTAGTAGATTTTGATAAAAGTTGATAGAATGTGCGGTATAAAAGTTGTGGGACCAATGAAATATGTGGTTAATATTGATAATTTGATTTTGACTTAGATTATGCCAAACAGGGGATAAATATTCTACGAGATTGTGATAAAGAAGTTCATTATACTTATGAAGATATTTCCAATTAAAGCTTCAATAGCAAACCAATGCTTGAAATGACTTGTACTAAAGGCATAATGTGCACCTCTTCTCATGTTTTGAACACTCACATGCTGATTTTAGAATGAAATTAGCAAAATTTCTCCACAAATTCAGATGACACATAACCTAAATTGAAGAAAGTTAGCAGTACATGTAATTATTTGGTGCGCGTACCATATCCCTAAGAACTTGTTATTGAAGTTACCAAAGGAGAAGAATCCCAGCTCAAATATTTGTTCCTCAGAAACTAAGATCTGCACCGTCACGAATGGTTTGGTTTGCAAAAAGTGTATCTGCTGCACGAGATGATTTTAGAAACGTTAAAGAAGATAGGAGCAGCGATAATCATGGTAAATTGTTATTCCAGCATTTTTATCAGAATACGGCAAAGGAAAAGAAGTGATGCATATCATTATTGTAAGCATGTAAACATAACAATTTTCCATGCAGCATATTATTATTAACATGGTGCAAAGCTCGTGTAATAACCATAAAAACCAAATGGAATCTTATTTTCAATAAATTTAACTTCATCATTTCCTTTAATTCTGGAGTGATCAATTTTTAGTCAAACATGTGAAGAAGACTTTGTTGGTCTTAGCGCTCTGTATTATTAACTTCAATAACCCATTAGACAACCAATAGCAGCTACAAGTACAGCAACAGTTCCCTCGACACTAACTTCCCCCTCCATTCCCCTTGGAGCTATCTTGAATGTTGTGACTCGATAATTGCAAAGACATAAATATTATTTGATGGTTAACAAAGTCAAAGCACTAGCTCTGGCTAAGACAATAACAATTCAAGACAACACCTTAGTAATCAAAAGATATCTAAGATTAGGAAAGCACAACACAGCACAAAGCACTCACCAATCACACTTCCTGGCCCTCTTCTTCCTTTCCTCTTCTCGGAAACCCCTTGAGACTCCTTCTGAGCCAATTTCACCTCCGCTGCTGTGCCCTGGAAATTTTAAATTAATCAACTCGCATTTCCAACTATAAACACTCAAAATTTCTGAAATTCAGAACTTAAGCATTTTCATCATCATCATTTTCTTTAAACATTCACCAAAACCAAAACATGGAAGCCAACAAAAAATAAATCCGAAGTAAGATTTCTTCTTTTCTTTCCACGGATCACACCCAACATTATGATCATAAAGTACAGTACAACACTAATCATACAAGTGCATTCAATCAAAAAATATTTATAGACTTCCAAATTCCAGTACCCATTATCAAAATCAATGAAAAACAAAATAGATTTAAGAAAAGTACAGCTTACAATGACAAAGCCCCTGTCAACAAGAAGGAACCAGAAGGGCCAAAATCTAGGGCTTAATTGGGGCACAATAATTTGAATTGGAGAAGGTTATACAAAAAAGTTTAATAAAAAAAATACAACTTGAATACCTTCAATAAACCCTGGCAATGGCGAAAGACGCGAAGCCGGTCAGTCACGAAGAGGCAAGAGCATGGTTAGCGTAGACGTTAGACAGAGATCCGCCCATGAATGCAATTAATGTGGGAAAATTTATCAAGTACCTGATGGGAGATCCAGGTGGGGAAGTATTGGGATAGTGAGGTAGAAAGAACAGAGTGAATTGTGGGGCTAATCAGATTCAAATATTTATTTTTCTTCTCAATAAATTTGATCTGGGATTGAATGAATTACATTGATTTAATTTGTTGACTCTTGCCTTTTTTGGGATACCCCGTAAGAATGGGTCGCGTGTAAGAGACGGAGATGGGCGGCGAGCTTACCTCTTAGTTGAAAATAAAATAAAATAAAATAAAATAATAATAATAATAATAATAATAATAATAATAATGCTCTTAGTTGAAAAAAAAATAATAATATATCCCATTAAAATTTAAAATTAAAATTTACATTTAAATCGAAATCAACAATTAATTTTAACTATATATTTCCGGAATCAAGACATTCTGAAAATTTTGAGGCTTAAGCGACTATTTATTACGAGACACTTATATATAATTAGTAGTTGAAAGTGTATTGCAGGTTATTTTAAAATATTTTATAGGTATTATAAAAATAATATTATAAGGTGTGAAAATATAAAAAAAAAATTATTACAATTTGTTTATGTGGAATTAACTTTTGATTCAAATAAAATAAAAATCAGTGTGTGAAAACAATTTAAATAGTTGAGGAAATCAATTAGAATAGTCTCTCAATTTACCCTTTTGATCTAAGTTGAATATCCAACTAATATCATCCTTTCTTCATATTCATTTAATATGCATGAAATATATCAATTGAAATTATTTATTATAGATACACATTATATCCTCCTATTTACCTTTGTTGTATATCAACTGAATAAATTAATTGGAAGAAAACTCTAAAAATATTCATCTTTTATTCCAAATTTTTTTTAACAAATTTAATTTATTATCAAATCAAGTGGAATGAATTTCTCAAATGTATATTAATCATAACTAAATAATTGATAAACTAATCCACGATAACAAATGATTAAATAAATCAAATACATATTCAAAAATGAAAATGTAATGATTCTGTCAAATATGATTAAATATATTAAATACATATAGAAAAACGAAAAATAAAGTAATGTATGTGTCAAATGTACATTCATCATAACTAAATAGTTGATAAAATAATTGATGATAATATTGTTCAGATGATTAATAAATTAAATACTTATTGAAAAACGAAAAATAATGTATTATTGAACTAATTGAATTAAAGTGAAGGTAGAATCGTCCAAAAATTAATTTGCTTTATTTGACATTTAATATATTATAAATTTCTTATAACCATAGTAACATTAAATATTAAATTAATAACATATTTATATGCAAATAGGAGTTTATAAGAAAGGAATTATGGGAATGTTTAAAATAATAATAATAAAAATAAAAATTTAGGCCCCGACTTTGAAGGCCCTAGGCAGTTGCCTTAGTGCCCCAGTCGCCACTGCATAAAAGTCGCAACTTTCTAAAAATATATTCCATCAACTTTTATCGAACTCTACTAAAAATTTATTATAATTCCTTAAAAATGGTTTTGAAAATGTGTAGGTTTGGGGTTCATTAAAAGTTACCTATAATTTGTAGTCAAATCAATTTAGTGTTAGTCCTCACAATCATTACTCACTTATAATTTATACATTTCATAAAATCAATTATATTTTCATTATAAAGAATAGTGGAAAGGTGGAAACCCAAAGGCAATTGACGGCAATTTAGCTTTAAAAGTGAGGGGGGGAAATGCAAATTAGTTTAACATATTTAGCCCCATTTCGGCATAAATTAAAATTAAGCGTCCATTTGTTTTTTGTTTTTTAAATCCCAGAATGCATTATATGACATTGCCCTCATGAAAATGGATCTCACTGTAAGATACTATGTCCCTGTATGATGGGGATTAACATCAATTTTTTAATGAATTTTAATAAAAATTGATGAAATGTGTTATTAAAAAATTGTGAATACTATGAAATGTGTGAGTAAAATTAATTATTGACTTTGACTTAAATTAAAATCTTGATTTTAATCCATTCCAAACCGAGGCTAATTCAAAAAAAGATGATTGTTGCATCGCCACAATCCAAAAACTTATTAAAATGGGGATTAAAATGGGAAATAAACTGGCGTTAAGATTTTTAATTTAAGTTAAAAACAATTAATTTTGACCACTCACTTCAAAGGACCTACAATTTTTCAATCACACATTTCATCAACTTTTATCTAAATCTATTAAAATTTTGATTTTAATCCTCGTCATATGGGAACTTATACTCGAGTTATTTATAGGCTTCGGCTCTTGGCAAACATGCAACATTCAATTGTAAGTTAGTTATTCATGAATTAATTGTGTGGTCAGTTAGGTGATAATTAAAGCTAAATCGTTAGTCGAAAATGAGAAATTTTGTAATTGAGCTACACTATATTGTCTACGAGAGGAAAACTTATGATTAGCTTTTTAGGAAATTTCCAAACGAATAATTTCAACAGTCTTTTAATTTTTTTTTTTTTTTACTATGTTCAACTCTGTGTATTCCCTTATTTGCAGTGGGAATGTAGAAATTTTATAATTAGGTGATCACTGGGAGATGTGAAAGTTAACGACTTTTGTGACTTCGATATTGTTCTGAAAATGAAGATTCGAAAATAATTTATAAATATGAAGATCCAAGGTTAGTTCTTCATCTTTTTAGAGTTTTTTAGTTCATTAGTCAGTGTTGGAACAAACCCTCATGATTACATTAGTCAATTAATGTCATTTCGATTAGGTAAATGTTTGTTTGAGAAATAGCGAAATACCACTGGTAGCTGGAAAATGTCTTCTTCAGTAAGTGATTAGTCTTTGGAGGAATTATCAAATGTTAAATATATTCATAGTACACTTCAATTGTATAAAATATCCATAATATTTACTCATTATTACACTTATATTTTTAACTTTTTTATCGCATTCTTATTTTAAATTATCAAAGTTGTCCTTGATGACGGGTTCTATCAAAAAATGTTAATATAGATTAAAAAATTATTTGCCCCTACTATATAAACCCAAATAAATAATAATACAAATTTTAGACCATTTGTCCATCATTTTATAGCATGTTGACAGTATTTTTGAACGAAAATCATGATTAAAGACAAGATCTGCTAGTTAAGAAAATGTTAAAGATTACAATATGAAGAAAAAACTAAAGAGTAAATATTAAGAACACTTAACGAAATTAAAATGTGGTATATTTACCAAAGATAACGCAAAAAAGACCTGATACACTTGTTTGGACTTAAAAATATAGACATTTTATAGTTCTTTTGAACAATTATAGCTTAATTTATTATATATTTCATTTATTAGATGAAACCCGATGAAAAAGAAGTGAATTTGAAAGAAAGAAGTGAAAATTGATAAATAAAAAAGGGCAAAATTCAAAGTTTGGGAACTAAAGTATAAATACTCAAAGATTCGAGAATGTTAGGGGTCAATTTGATGTAATTAGAAGTAAAAAATGAGTGAAAATTGAAACCCATTTTTAACCTAGTACTAGTAAATGTTCGAATTAGAAACAAACTATTCAAGTAAGTTATAGCATTTTGAGTTATCTTTTCAACACACTTTGAATCGCCTTAATCGAATATTGAAAGAGAAAGTTACGACAAAAACACTGAAGAAGGTGCAAAGTGGGAGCAGCACGTGGCGTCGAGACGCCACCTAGTGGGCGCCTAGGGAAAAAGACCAGATTCGTGGTACAGCGAGTAAGGTTTTCAAGTGCAATTCAACTAAAACTTGCTTAAGACTCAAATAAAACATAAATATAGCTCAAGTTCCATACAATTTGGGGGAGAGAAAAACACCTAATTATCAAGGTCAAAGAGCAAAAGTTAGGGTTTGAAGAATTTTGAGGTTGAAGAAGATTCTTGGTGCATGATCAAATTCTTTCCATGATCAAGATTTCAAAACTTGGTTATGGACTCTATACTTTTTATTATTCTTTCATTATTACGAGTACCTAAATTCATAGATATGGCTAAACAATGTAATATAGTGTGATCATTTATCTCTTTTATTCAAAATTTTAGTTCTTTAAATGCATATGTGTTGATTTTATTCATGAATTTAATGCTTTGAATCTTTTGGTCTATATTCAATGATTTTGTAAATCTATAACGAATCGAGATGTGAGTTTTAGATTTAGACTACATAGTAAAATTCGGTAATTTAGTATAACGTGTAGATGTACATATACTAATTATTGTGGTCATTAGATAAATTTTTAGACAAATATTTTGTTTAGCTAAAGTTGATTCACATAGAGATATATAATTTAATTAATTAAATAGACGCAATGAAAACTCGAGATGGGCAAATTAAATACTTTAGAAAAATTCGACCGAACACTACAATATTAATGAATCTTGATTGGTGAATTAAACGGGATCCATATGTACAATTGTAAGTTCTAGTATCCACATTCATACTTTTAAAATCCAAATTCGATAAATTGTGTACGTTAGATTAATTTAGTTTAGTAAAGTAATTTAGACACCAATCACAAAATTATTATTTGTTTTCGATCAAATTAAAGTTTTGAATAATCTAACCAATTGTTAGATAGTAGTTGATAAGTGTAGTTTCTATATTTATTTGAGGCCGTAAATCAGATATTTTATTATACTTTCGATAAAATTCTATCTAATTTATGTTATATTGTGTTTTATAGGTAAAAAGTTAATGTTTAATGAAGAGAAGGAAAAGGAAAGTGAGAAGAGAGAAAAAAAGAAAAAAGTGCTGGCAGCAGAAAGGAATGCAAAGAGAAGAAGAAAGAGAAAGATAAAGAGAGAGAGAAAAGAAAGGAAAAAAAGAAAGAAGACCGGGTACAACGACGGTTTCACGTTTCGTCAATTTTTTGGTGATATCATTTCACTTTTACGTGTTTTTATTTTTATAATATGAATAACTAATTTTTATATTAAGAAAAATAATGTAGTCGACTTGTGATCCTTTATTTTTCTATTCAAGATTTCTGTGATTTATTTATTTATGTGTTGGTTTTATAATGAGTTTAATGTATTAAATTACATAATTAGTAATTTGATGATTATGTGAGTTTCTTATGAATCGAAATGTGAGTCTNAGAAGGAAAAGGAAAGTGAGAAGAGAGAAAAAAAGAAAAAAGTGCTGGCAGCAGAAAGGAATGCAAAGAGAAGAAGAAAGAGAAAGATAAAGAGAGAGAGAAAAGAAAGGAAAAAAAGAAAGAAGACCGGGTACAACGACGGTTTCACGTTTCGTCAATTTTTTGGTGATATCATTTCACTTTTACGTGTTTTTATTTTTATAATATGAATAACTAATTTTTATATTAAGAAAAATAATGTAGTCGACTTGTGATCCTTTATTTTTCTATTCAAGATTTCTGTGATTTATTTATTTATGCGTTGGTTTTACTATGAATTTAATGCATTAAATTACCTGATCAATAATTTAATGATTATGTGAGTTTTTTTATAAATTGAGAGGTGAGTTTGAGATTTAGACCATATAGTAAAATTTGATAAATTAGTATAACGCGTAAAGATACATATAATAATTATTACGATTATAATATGAATTCTTATGACTAGTGTTTCGTTTAGTTAAAATTGATTCACATAGAAATTTGGAATTTAATTAATTAAATAAGCTTAATGAGAACTCGAAATGGGCAAATTGAATACAACAAGAAGAATTCGATCGAACACTACATTATGTTACGAATCTTGAATTAAGAATTAAGGTAATCAGTAGATGAAATTGTTATACCCTAATATTCATCATATGTTTAAATATTCAATTATACGTTGTGTGCAATCTTTTTATATATTTTCAATCAATTAAAAGTAGTTAGGAAAAATAATCATAACAATCATAATTATTTCATTGATTTTATCAAATAGGAGTTGGAAAAATTAGACTAAGTCCTAAAATATAGTCCTCGTGGGAACGATAACCGGAATCAAATGTACAATATACTACATTTTACGATATTATACACTTGCGATATAAAAAACGCAATAGTAGTTCTCGTCGAAATGATATTCGATCGCATTAGTCCACTATATTACTTGTTACTATTCGTACACTTGCGAGATATAAAAATTGACAATAAGACCCTCGAGTACACATTTTCAAGTTGGTTAAGATCAAATATTATACTCTTACCCTTTTTGTCACATTCGAATTAGAAAAGTTGCTCGCTAAGATGTTGTGTGTAACATTCTATAAATTTCAGTTTTTTATGAATTTATCGGATATCAATAGGACACGACACATATTCGAAATTCCAGGTGTCGTAACCAAATTTAGTTTGTGATTTTGTACAATTGGATACGTTCATCGCATATTATTTACAAGTCAAGAGATACATTATCAACATATTGAAATTAACAAAAATAAATTTATTTACATAATAAAAATTAAAAATAAAATTATATTACATGTCTTGACGATACTTTTAAAAAAATTGCACGTCGACATGTTTGTGTCTGTGTCTGTGTCTGTTTCAGTGTTTCTTTGGTCTCGACTTACTTATGAGTTGAATTGTAGACCAAGAATACATAGCATGGGATTGGAGATGGATTTGATATCTTGTTTGTTCACATTGATGTGCTTTCGATTTTTGGCCCATCAACTGATTAGGGTGGTAACTTCTTCCCACCCTGTCTGGATTTAGAGATGATGACTATACATATATAATTGGGTGATGAAGAACTCAAAGTTGAAGGTTTGCATTGCGTTGTTATATTGAGGGAAGTTGGTACTGGTATTTACCTTTTCGTTATTAAAATTAGTTTTTTTCCCCATTTGATAGTGTGTTTTTTTATTTATGTACTCTAATATGCAAATATATGTCCTTGCAATGCCTAATAATCATTGCTCGGCATGAAATGATATTGTAGATTCAATCTGCGTATACAAAATTAAAAGTTACTAGTTCGATCCTAAAATCATCTAAAAAGTGAATAACACGAAATTAAAATTATCAATTAAAAGCAACAGTCACTTTTTAATTGTTCTACATGTTTAGTCAATCAAGTCAATTTTATCCTAAATTGAATTGTCATAATAATAAATAGAGTAATAAATAACTCAAAATTTGTTGATAGAGAAAACTATTAATTGGGTAAAAACTTCGAAACCAAGCCAATAGTTTCCACTATAGAAAATAAGAACTTACAATCCCAGCCTAGAAAATCCACTAGACTCACTGATCTAATTTCTGCAATCTCCAAGACTCGCGGAAACATGTTTCACTCACACCTGCTCCCGATCTTCTGGAATTCTGTATCTCATGTGGAACACCAAGAACGCGCCCCGTTCTTGTACTCTTCCTGTGCTTCTGGTCCAACCTCCCTCAAACTTCAACAACCTTTGAAAGCTATTGAAAAGTACCTTCTTAATGATATCTAAGAAGTTGGTGTTTTGGATTATATGAAATTCGATGTTTTTCCCAAACTTGTGGTTGAGTGATCTCAAGAATCAAAAGATTAATCTAAATTGTTGTATGTGTTCTTAGATCTTGGAATGATGTTATGAAAATGTAAAATAATGATCAACCACCACCAAAAAAGTACAAGGCATTGGATATTTATAAAATGAGGAGTTTAGTTAGTATATGATAAATAAAACTCTTGAAAAACGCAGTCTAGAATTTCTCAAAAAATACTGTCGCTTGAGCGTAGGCTAGCGAGAGGTGCGTCGCTCGAATTATAGGCGGATGATAATGTTTCTGCTTTTTTCGTTCGAGCATTAGTTCGGCAAAATGCTATCGTAAATTCGGTGACTCTTTCTCCTTATTAAATACTTGAACCCAAAGACTCCTAATTTATCTATATAACCCCCATAAGACTCCTTAACTTTTACAACAATCATATTTTTTTTATAATAATCCTTTCGCCTAAAGAATAGCAAATACAACATAAATCCTAACAATTTCCCCATTTGGCGTTTAGTGATAAAGCTATACAATACAATTCAAGGATGTAAAAGCAAAATAATCTACCAAATTGAATGTATGCCACTTGCATCCCTTGAAACATGTTTCTTAAAATCAACAACTCAAATACTAAGTGTAAAAACACGTAATACATGAAATATAATAATTGAAACAGACTATCATAAATATGCTAGCTAGATTGAGAAGTAATACTAATATTAATCAAAATATCAATTGAAACATTAATTTCACAAAATATCAATATTCAAAAAAACTAAACATTCAAAAAATTCAAAAAACAAAAAAAAAACAAAAACAAAAACAAAAACTTCCAATACTATCATCTCTCACTTACTGCAAACTCTCCAAAATTAAAATTAAAATGCATAAAATTAAACTACTAAAATTAAAATGCCATCATCTCTCCCCCATTTTGTCACAATGATGAAAGGAATTATAAGAACAATATATATTAACCCGAAAACGCAATTGATAACATGCATAAACATAATCAATGATTAATAAACTCTCACACATACTCAGTTCAAGTTTAAATTAAGTAAATTATATAAGTGACTCATGTGTATTAAGTGCCACTAATTTCTTGTGATAAAGGCTAAACCTTAAATTTGTGAGATGACATGCTAAACATTACTTTTTAATAAGTTTATTCCCCTACTAATAAAAGTCAAATCAATAATTCATATTAGGACATATAAATAAAGCTCATTTTCATATATATATATATATACATACATACATAAATGTATATATGTGTGTGTGTGTATGTATGTATGTATTAAACTCATCATTTTCTTTTTAATTTTTCACATTTTATGTGCAGACTCTTCTCCATTAAGCAACTAAGATGACGATTTTAACAAATTTTAAGCCGATGACTCCAAGTCAATTGACCATAGGGCATTAGGTTATAAGAAACTCTTTGAGCTTGATTACTCGAGTCAAATAGGTTTCGAAGAAAAGTATAAGATGAAATAGTTTTTTCTTTTAATTTCTTTTTTAAGGGGATATACTGGAGTTTAGGTCTACTAAATTAAGATCAATCTACGTTCAACATCATCTTACCAACGATAGAGATATCCCAAATCTCACACATGCGGTCAATAACTACTCACAATATCATAATAAGTGCAGTGTAGATAGTACATAAAGAAACATATACTAAGTACTCCACATAAACCGAAACAAAGTAATGAAAAATATGCTACAACACAGCAATTAAACGCATACGTTTTCATAATTCACATATTCAAGTAAATCATATATCATGCTGTAGTGAAAAAAATAAAAAAATTCCCCTTTCTTTTATTTTTCAATTTTTTTAAAAAAAATATTTTTAAAATAAACTACCTAAAAAGCAAAAACATACAAAAAAAAAATGAGATGCATAAAATAATGAATAAATCACAATTAATAAGCATAAGCATGCATCAAAAGTACCTAATCAATTATGTATACAAACACTTTTACCATTAAGAGTACCGTGATCAATTTCTAAATTTTTTTGATCACTCTTTTTAACCCAAACTTGTCTAGTGGAAGACTTATTTCGAGTTAACCATGTCATTAACTTGGTCAAATGACCCACTTGATTGTGAGGAAGTCAATCCGGTCATCAAAATCCTAATTTCTAACTCTAGTGAAATTTTAATTTCTATTTCTATTTAGGAATTTATGATACCTAGACCTTATATGTCCTAAATTACCACAATTGAAACAAGTAGGGATATACCTAGATCCAAAGTTATGTGGTTGCTGATATCTATTATTAGGTTGGTATGTACTACGATGTCTAGTAGGCCCCTGTCCTACAATCTCCTTGTTCTTGAGTTTAGGATTCAAAACATACATAAGCTGGTTGGTGGTAGGGATAAAAATGGTTTTGGAAGTAATAGCCATATTATATTCGGTCTGCTTATATCCTAGATCTCTCATATTCACATGCTTGTTGAACCCCAAAAGACTGTCCAATTTCTGATATTCACTCAAGAATGACTAAGGTTGAGCATTGAATTTCAAAAGGTCGTTCAGAAGGTTCTTAATCTGGATTTCTAATTTATCATTCTCAATGGTCAGTTCACTAAAGGACTTCTCAAGTTCACTTGTAAGATCCTTAATCTTAAACTGTAGGAATTGATTCACGGTATCTATTTCATTAAAGCACAAGGTAGACTCCTAAACGTCAACTACAAGTTTCTCTCTAACTAGCTCAAGTTTATTGACTTTCTTAAGCCCGACTTTATTCACCTTTTTAATCTTAAGACTCTCTTCAAATAATTTTTGACAAGCCTCACGAATCTTTTTCTCAGATTGCTCACCACTATCTACTTCCTCAACATTTTCACTTCCCTTATCAGATTCACTTTTAATCATAATAGTGAAGGCCATAAACTTCCCATTCTCCTCATGAGTAGACATCTCACTTTAAGTATCCGAGCTAGACTAGTCATCAATGAGTGTTGCATTCATAGCTTTACCATGATTTCTCTTACCAATAGGACACTCACTTCTATAGTGACTAAAACCTTTACACTTGACATTTCACGGATTTAGATCTCTTTCTAGACTTGCTGGAATCAGTTTTCTTCTTATTTCTAAACATTTTTTGAAAATTCCTAACAAAGTATGCTATTTCCTTATCATTAAGTGATTCCGAATAAGAAGAATCATACTCTTCTTCTCTAACAGTGTTCAAGGCTACAGACTTGTTCTTCTTTTGTTGTGATAGGTAAGTTCATAAGTTTGGAGAGTTCCAAACAATTTTTTAATCTTAATGTCATCTAGATCCTTATTCTCCTCGAAAACCGTAGCTTTAGGCTTAAATCTCTCAGATAACGATCTTAGGATTTTTTGAAAATCTTAGGCTCAACAATTATCTCACCTAGATTAAAACTAGAATTAACTATATCATTCAAGCTCACATAGAAGTCATTGAAGGTCTCATCATCCTAATCTCTTCAAATCTAGTGGTCAACATCTGTAAGTTAGAATTCTTAGCAGTCTAAGTTCTCTCATATGTGGTCTGTAAAATATTACAAATCTCTTTAACAACCTCACACATAGACACAAGCCTAAATTCTTCTGGTGATACAACCATAAATAGAGCATGAATCTTTCTTAGAATAAGTTGAAATATCAGTAGGGGTACTACACCTACAGCAATGGTAGATGAGACAGTCCATCCATTCATTACGCTCAACCAAATACGCTCATCCATAGATTTTAGGAAAGCTCTCATTCTAACTTTCCAATAAGCATAGTTACTGCCATCAAAATATGGTGCGACAGACAATGAACTACTCATCTAGAAAACTAAGGTTAGGAATCAAATTTGTGCTCTGATACTACTTGAAAGTTACTAGTTCGACTCTAAAATCATCTAATAGATGATTAATGCAGACTTAAAATTATCAATTAAAAGTAACAACTCACTTTTTAATTGTTCTCGATGTTAAGTCAATTTTATCTTATATTGAATTGTCACAATAATAAATAGAGCATAAATAACACAAGATTTGTTGATAGAGAAAACCCTTAACTGGATAAAAACTACAGGACCAAGCCAGTAATTTCTACTATAGACAATAAGAACTTATATTATGATCTAGTCTAGAAAATCCACTAGACTCGATGATCTAATTCATGCAATCTCCAATATTCACTGGAACGTGCTTCACTCATACCTACTCCCAATCTTCTGAAATTATCTATCTCATGTGGATCACCAAGAATATTTTGTTCTTGTACTCGTCCTATGCTTGCAGTCCAACCTCCCTCAATCTTCAGCAATCTCTGAAAGCTATTGAGAAAGTACATTCCTGATGATATCTAGGAAGTGGGTATTCTGGATTATAAGAATTTGATGATTTTCGCCAACTTGTGGTTGGTTTATCACAAGAATCAAAAGTTTAATTTCAATATTTGGACGTGTTCTTGGATCTTGGATTGATGTAATGGTGACGTAAAATAATGAACTACCACTCACAAAAACGTAATTAGTATTTGGTATTTATAATAAGAGGTATTTAGGTAATATGGATAGATAGAACTCGAAAAATGCAACCAAAAGGGCAACCATTTGTATGGAA
>CAIGRK010429561.1:0-26272 GCA_903798315.1 Fraxinus greggii | reverse complement strand
TGTATTTTTCCTCTGCATTTTTTTTTATGGATTTCCATAAAATAGCTCACTACTGTTTAAGCTTAATTCTCTTCATCTGCACTCCATTTCATATTTTCTCTTCAATATTTCCGGGCGGTGAATGTGGGCATGGGAATTTGTGTAGTCAAGGGTATGGAGTGAACACTGGAGCACTTAGCACAGCTCTATTAAAAAATAGTTTGAGTTGTAGAGCCTGCTTTGAGATAAAACATACTATGGAGTAGGATCCCAAATGGTGGAGGTGGCTGTGGCGAGTGGCTATCTAGATTTGGTTTTGGGTGGGTTGGGGGTATTGGGAGGAAGAAGACGGACCTAGTTTTGATTTAATTTGATTTTATTTTATTTTTTGGAAGGGGGAAAGCTAATATGACGAAAATGCTCTATCTTAGTTGGTCAAAATTATCAATTTTTTTTTTTTAAATTTTTGAGGTCAACTGACTACTTAATTGACGAATTTCGTCAGATTGGACTCCAGGAGCGAATTTTCGAAAGATTTGACACCGTGGATGGTTCAAATGAAAGGTTTGGGTTAAGTCTAAAACAAAATGAAAGGTTCGATACCGTGATCGCAATTCTCCCAAAAGAAAATTTGCTCCCCCGTAATAATATTTATTTAAGCTTACTACGTATATGGTAACTAAAGAACCTAGAACTGATAGTGATAGCACTATGACTATATATAATCTTTTAACGTAACACAAAAGTAATTCACATCTGTAATGGTAGCTGCAAATAGAAAAGATCATGAAATTCAAAAGCATCAAACTTCAAAACATATGACTCACCAAATCCCCTCCCAGATTTTGAACCACAAATATCACACTTCCATGCATCCTGATATAAAAGAAACAAGAAGAACAAGAAGGGAAATTAAGATTTTTTGAGACACCTTGGACAAACCGAAGTAGAAATAGGGAAAAAATAGTATAAGACAGTGCATAAACTATTTCAATGTATCTAGATCAGCATAAGGTTCAACTAGAAGCATAACTGATTCCATAAAATAACCTACAGCCCAAAACAATTACCACAGCTGCCTGGGGAAATACTCCAAGTGAATGATGCACCACGTTATCATACAAGGACAGACACCACCTCTTCTTTGCACATTGGGAGTAATACTCAGCCACAAACTTTTTCCAATAGGCAATAGTGTTATCCTAGCAAGATGTAAACTTACAAAGAGTAAGACAACTTCAAGCTTAGACTGAAATGGGACAAAACAAAAGGGAAACTTTAAAACAAGCCTATACTAAGCCTACAATAGATGTAAGCTTTGGTGGTGTGTGTGGGTGGGGGATGGGTGAGTAAAAAACTTGTGTTACTGTGTCAAATACTAATTTACTCACAGAAGGCCGCTGTCTCTGATGATACAAGTACTGCATTAGCCGCCGAGAGCATACACCACCATCGTAGGGGCGATTCATGGTAGATGCAGGCTGCATGCCCTGTTGTTGAAGCTGCTGTCTTAACTGCAACTGCTGCTGCTGCTGCTGCTCCTGCTGTTGTTGTTGCTGCAGCAATTGAACCCGCTGCATTGGAGGCATGGACTGTAGAAGCTGTTGCCTAAATCTCTGCTGTTTAATCAAAGTTTGCATATGAGGATTGGGGTTTGGTAGGTTCACGGGATCTTGTCTCTGAAGCAGTTGTTGAAGAACCTGCTGTTGTAGTATATCATCCTGCTTAATATCCAACTGAGGCTTCTTTTGTAACTGATACATATTACTGGAATCCTGAATATATGAACTAGGAGCCCTTCGATCACCAAGAAGCTGAACTTGCTCTATCCATGATGTAGGCAAAGAAGTGGCACTGGAAGGTCCGTGATGCTGCTGACTTCTCTGAGTCTGTTGAGAGCATGGGTCTTGATTGAAGCTTTGTTGCACAATAGAGGATCCATCCATGACAGATGAGCCAGAAATGCTAATATTGTTAGATGAGAATGACAATGGTGATGCAGGCAAGTGCATATGAGATTCTGTATTAAAGCTAGAATTCCTCTGTAAGTGGGGACCTCCCGAAAGTCCTGAGTTGGCATCTGTGACCAAAGAACTTGCCCCAATACTTGGAGTGGAGCTTGCCATGCTATTCAAAACTGTGTTGCTGACATCCCCAGATGCTAGATCACCGTTGGAACACGCATTTCCAGGTATTAATTTAGATGAGTTCCCAAATTTTGAACTGAATAGAACATTCCCTGCTACCTGGGACTGCCCAACTCCTTGAAAATAGATTCCTGAACTCGAAGAAGAATGTTCCATCTCTCCAGCCACCCAAGCAGGCACCACTGTTCAAGGTTCTGCTGCCTAGTGGCTGGGACCTAAATAGCTCAACTTCACCAATAACCAATTCAAATTAGAACTTAGAAATCCCAAAATACAAAATGTAACAACTATTCTTTCAGCTTCAACTTCTTACAGGGCCCCATTAATTTTCAGATCAAATTGCTGCCTTGAAAAAATTTCTGCTTGAGGTCTACAAAGTAACATAAAATAAAATCAGCAAGTAAAAAAATAAAGATTAAAACTACTGATTACAAAATCAACACCAAAAAGAAAAGAAAAAAAGAGAGAGAAACCTAGCAAGTGAATCATAAATTAAACAAACAATGAAAGGTTTACAAAATAATCCCATAGTAACATTTACATAAAAGACCTACCTAACTTCGAACCACTAAGATTAAGCTTGTGTTTGAGCCCCATTTTTGGGAAAAAAATTGTTTTTCAACAGTGATTGATGAGAGAATGTGTGGTGGAAAAGTGATGAAAAGTTTTAGATTTGTGTATAATAAAATTTTATTTGGAAAATGTGTGGTTAAAATGAAGAAAGAGAAAAAAATGAGAAGTGGAAGGAGAAAAAAATGGGACCAAACATAGGCTAAACTTATATAGAGGAAATCACGAGTCTTTGGCACCTATAAGCTAAAAGTAAAGACAAAGTTTGATCAATAAACCAATGTTAAATAAAATGTGACTCGCTAACTTAACAAATTATACATCAACTCGCATCAAAAGTCGTAAATGTCATCAAAAGCAAAGTCACTGTAATTAAGAGTGTGTTTGACACCCATTTTGAGTTGGAAAAAATTTTAGAACAGTGATTGATGGGAAGAATGTGTGGTGAAAAAGTAAGGAAATTTTTTGGGTTGACGTGTAATATTATTTTATTGATAGAATGTGTGGTTGAAATAAAGAAAGAGAAATAGAACGAGAAATAAGGCTAAGTAACTTTACTAATTAAAGATGTACTTAACAGAAAAAATACTCATCCGATTAGCATTATGCAAGAAGATTAAACGAAGATCGGAATTTGCAGAAGAATGAAAACTTAAAGACACGGGAAAAATAAATCTTTACACTTGAACAGATTACTAAAAAAGCAAAAATTACAAAACATTTCTAATTTACCGGAAATTTAATTATAAGCAAAATGTGATAATAAGTAGAAATTGCGCACCTGAAAACGGAGAACTAGAGAGAGAAAGAAATCGTAACGGGGAATTAGTAGTGAGAGAAGGAATTTCCGTTCTCATCGGAGGTTAAAAATCTAGCGGGAGCAAGGAGGAAGAGTTACTGGCTGTAGACGGTGAGAGTCGCATGTGACCGGATACGGGCGGTGTCCCCGAACACGTGTCTAGTAATGATTTGATGTATAGTCGGTGCCAAGATCCCACGGTGGCAATTCCAGGTCGTAATGGTTGATGGCCTACGTGGCTGTATCTTACTGGTTCGTGAAATTAACCGGATATGTCTATTTAGAATTTTGGAAAAATTCATTTTTGGTCTCAAATCTATTAATTTACTAACAAGTTAGTTCTCATCCTTTAAAAGAAGTTAGTGCTTAGTGCTTGTCCTTTCATTATGATTGAATAATTAGCTAATTTAGGTGTTTGTTATATACTCCTTTCATCTCATTTATATAAGTTAATTTTGTTTTTACACGAATTTAAAAATCTTATTTAATGTTATTGTAAAAAGCTATTTTTACCAAAAATTTTCCTAATTTATCCTTATTTAATTGTTAACAATTTTAGTAAAATATTGTTGAAAGTAATAAAGAAATTGAATGATTTAATTTCCAGTTCTTACATTGGTTATAAATAGGTAAATTAAACAAATGTGTAGTAGTAAACGAATAAAACAAAACATTCTCAACAAAGAAACGAGATTATATAATTGGAACAAAAAAAAAAAGGAAAGTTAGCATATATAAATAGGACGAATAGAGTATTAAAATTAGATTTGTAATAGAGTTCGATAAATTTGATGAAATATGTGACTGAGAAGTTGTTCCACGAAATGTGTAATTAAAATTAATTACTGATTTTAATTAAAATTTTATCAATTTTTAATTTACACCAAACAAAGGCTTTGTTACACAAATTTTGCTTTGATTTTCAAAGTACCAGAGTCACCATTTAATAGAAATTAGAACAATCTCTTATATTCACAATTTAATAGAAATCTGAACAATCTCTTATATAACTATTAGGGTCCGTTTGATTGCAAATGTGGAATGTGGGTGGAAAGAAAATGAATTATAGGGAATTGAATTGCCTATAATTTTTTTTATTGGGAATTGTAATTAATTGTGTTTGATTGATATAATTTTCTACATGAAAAATGTTAAAAGTTTGGTGTCTGTTTGGCTTCATTTTTCATGAAAATTGTCCATTAAAGTGAGAGTTTTCATCATTAGGTCTAGAATTTGTTCCAATTGCCAAAAAAATTGAAAAAAAATTAAAATACTGAATATCATTCGTTTGACTTTGTTTTGCATGAAAATTGTCAATAAAATTGAAAAAAAAATCCCAACTGCCAAAAAAAAAAGCTGGAAAACTAATTTCCACCCAAAACTAAGGAAAATGTGAGCCAAACCAAGAAAATGAATTCCATGAAAAAAAAGTGTATCAAACATGACAAAAGTGGAAGTTGAAATTTGTTTTCCATTTTCCATAGAAAATAATGGTCAATCAAACAGGGCCTTATAGAAGTTGGGGCTTATTTACTCCTTTTAGATGTTAGAGACCAACTTGCAATTGAAGAAATAGGTTAAGGGTGCAATTTATATAAATTTAGGTGACAATTATATGACATTAAATAATAAAATCATTTAAAGGTCTGTTTGATTCAAAGATGAAATTTGGGTGGAAAGAAAACGAATTACAGAGAATTGAATTGTCTAGAATTTGTTTTATTGGGAATTGTCAATTAATTGTATTTTATTGGTATTCCTACTCTAGGCAATTCTGTTTTATTTATGAATACATGTTTGGTGGAGATTAAGAGTAGGAATTTCATTGATTGTTTTTCCTCACGAGAGATTGAATGGATAATTTATGAATTCTATCGAAAAAATGGTGAAAAAGGTTTATTTTAGTAGTTTTATTACTAATTTTGTATCTCAAAATGTAAGAAAGCCATATATATTTTGTTTTGCTACACTATTATTTAGATTGTACATGGAAAAAAAAAATTGTTAGGCTTGTAAAAACATTATGTTTAAAGACCTCATAATAATTCGTCCTTGTTTGGTAATGATTAAAATTTAGATTTTAATCTAAATTAAAATCAATAATTAATTTTAACCACATATTTTATTGGACTCACAACTTTTCAACTACAAATTTTTTTCAACTTTTATCAAAATCTCCTAAAAATTTAATTTTTAATTCTCGTCAAACAGGAGCTTAGTTGTCTAGCTAGAGCTTTAACATTCTCGGGATAGACGTGACATGCTTGAAGGCTACTCTATTTAGCCAGCAAGCATAGGAAAGAAATCCGCTCGGGGAACTAACTATTAATGATAATTCATTAGTTCTAACTCGAAGTCATATATATGTGTCAAAGGAAAAGTTGGTTACCCTGAAACATGTTGAATAGCGTTGGTCAACCCGTGAAGTCGAGAGAGAGCGTAGGGTGGTCCCATTGTAGGTTGGGTTGCATTCAGTATATCCTGCAGCATTGTGTCTACAGTGTAGGTTATTATAATTTCATTTTATTCAAATTATGTCTTTAGTTTCTAAGATTTGATAGTTCTAGTAATAGAACTGAAAATTTTTCAAATACTTATGAAGAAGAAGAAATTGATCAAGGTTTGTTCATCTTCAAAATTTTCAAACTTCACCTTCAAATTTTAAAAAAACTATTCAACCTGATTTAGGAATATTACTTGACGTTAATCCTTCGAAATCTTTTCATTATTTTATCAAACCTAATCATTTACCCACTCATGAAATGGAAACTTCATAGGCTCATAGGTATTCATCTGTAAATGAATACCTTCAAGATATTTTTCCTTCTCAATTTTATTATATGCCCCAAAATATCAAAAAATCAAGGGATTTTTATGAAGCTATCCTTGTTAAATCAAAATCGGCCATTATAAACCATTCTCCAAATTCTCAAAAACCCAAACAAATTGATTTTTCAAAAATTAGCATTCAAAGGGAATTGTATTTTGAAGATTGGGAACAAAATCCATGAAATGAGAAGAGAATGCGTTTATCTAATGATGAAATATTCGAATCACGTCTCAATTTTTTTGACTATCAAAATGATTGGTATCATACTTTTTACTTCAGATCAGCAACTCACTCATTGTTTATTCTTTTCAACCATGCATGCCCTTCAAATTTTCTAAAATAGTTTAAAACTTTGTTTGAATATTTTGGAATTGATGAGATGATTTTACTTGGTCTTACTTGTCAAGAATTCGAACTATTCAAAAAAAAAAGGCAAATACATTTTTAAGGCCTTACGAAAATGTTTTGTTCCAATTCGCCTACAATTTCAAGATTTCATAGATCTTTTGCTGGGATTTCAATCTTGTTCAAAATACAAATTATGAATTTAATTTTAAACACATAATTCGGAGACTCAAGATTAAATAGTGGTCGAAATTTCATGAAACAAATTATTGCCCAAAGCTGTTGTTTCATGGATTCAAGAACAAAAAAAGTTGGTATTTTAAAACCTTCAAAGAAAGACCAAGAAAAACAAGATATTTTCTTATAGAAAAATCAAGATTATTAGTTATGTTTTCTCAATGCAAGAACCCAGAAGAATTAGTAGTCAAAGAAAATAGCTTCTTTGCCAAAAGAATCAAAATGACTATATGGATCCATTTTTTTCAATGAGTTCAGACAATACATGATTTATGCTGCAAGAGAGAAATTATTTCAATTATCCCTCCCATCTCAAAAGTTATTTATACCAAATTTACCATCATTTAAACAAAAGACGAGATTAATAATGTCAAGAAACTTTAATAAAGAAAACTTTAATAAATGAGATTCCATTTTAATCAACTTTATTAAAGTTACTTTATGAAAAGATGAAGTATTGTTGCCCTTCACCAGTTGGCGGATATTATTTCAAATCCGAAACTTCAAAGTATAAATCAAGCTCAAGAAAAAAGCTCTCCTCAAAAGTTTTTTAGCGGGAGAAAAAACTTGAAAAAACTTTTTCAAGCCAATTAGAAAAATTCCTCGTAATTTCTAATGTTCTTTACAAAATTTGTATTTAAAACTTTGTAATTTCATTATTTCTTCAACATAACATATTTTAATTAAAAGTTCATTTGATTAAGTTTTCAAATTCTATATACTCTTACTACCCAGTCCTCTCGGCCATTTTGGTATCAGAGCCACAAGCCGAAGTAATTGTACTGTTTTAGATATAGTGTCAAAGGAGAAGCTGGTTACCCTAAAACCTACTGAATAGTGTTAGTCAGCCCGTGAAACCGAGAAAGAGTGTAGGGTGGTCCCGTTGTAGGTTGGGTAGGATTGACTATATCTTGTAGTATTGTGTCTATAGTGGTATGTTATTATAATTTCATTTTATTCAAATTATGTTTTTAATTTCTAATTGGTTTAGGAGATTTGATAGTTCTAGTAATAGAAGTAAAAAATTTTCAAACACTTTTGAAGAAGAAGAAACTGATCAAGACCATCCATCTACATCTATAGATTCATTCAATTCTCAAGAACTTCAAATTGTAAAAATTGAACAAACATTGCATAATTGGACAATTCCAGAGGTAGACAAGAGTTCTATCTATGATATAGGAAAATGTGATTTTACTCAAGTTTATATTATCAAAACATTTGAGCAAACTATTGCTATACAAAATAAATGCTACTCAAACCTATTGAAAAAAATTTAAATATCTTCATGTGGGACTTTTTCAAATTGATGTTAAACCATTGTTTGGACTTGGTTTAGACATTCCAATTCTCTTAAATTTTAGAGATAAAAGACTTCTCAAATTTGACCATTCATTACTTTCTGTTTTATGATCAAATTTAGAAAGTGGTCCTATTTTTTTTTTTTAAATTGTTATCCAAATTTTACAATTAGTCTTAATGATGGAGCCATTCTTAATACTTTGAATCTTCATATTCAAATAAAAAATCTCAATATTGATGATTGTTCAAAATCATTTGCTTTAATATATTGAATATATTATAAGCTTATGAATACTCAACTTAATATTCGAACTCTTCGCTCATCTCCAAGAGAAGAAAGCTTTTTTGTGGAGATCAACCCTCTTCATTCTAATACCATGATTCCTAAAAGGATACCATGAAACCTTCAATCCAGAGGATTGGAATGGATTTTGAAAATGCTCAAAACCCAATTCCTACTACTGTTCGTACAACTCAAAATTAAATTATTTCATTTCTTGATGAACATGTCAAAACTCAAAAGGTCTTCAAAGATCATATTCTTCTAGATCTTGTGGCATATCTGAAATTCCTTTACAAACTTCAAGATTTTCAACATCTTATGAAAAACTCAAATGTGTCAATTTCGATCCTAATATTCTTCAAACTCAATTTACATCTGATAAAGCTAATAAGTTAAGAATATCCTGAATCTCCAACTTTATTTGATATGTTGACTAATCCTTCTGAAAGGTTGGTTAATCAATATAATATCATTTCCTCAATTATTAATAGAGAGAATGAATTCAAAACTAATCAAACTCCTGTAATCAAAACTTTTCGACATACTCTCAAAAAATGTTTTCAAAAGAAGAAATTAAATCTTTATGGGAAGAATTTATAATTTTCCTGAAAATTTAAGTTTTTATGAGTGGGTACATTTTAAAATATTTGGTAAAAAGATTTCAAAATCCAAATCAATTCAAAATACCTATGTTAATAAGAAAACATGGAAAACTTCTTTTGGTCAAAGTTTTCAATCTAAACATCCTCCGATGTAAGAAATAGTTGTGTCTTATGGAAATACTTAAATTATTGCATCACCTCTCAAGAAAATTCTTATCTCTGCTAAAGGTCCGATGATTCTATTCCTACAGTCAAAGATATAAAAAATATTCAATCCCAGAACAATTATACCAATATTGTTCTTCAATTCGTCTGTACTCAATTAAATAGAATTTAGTCTCAATTAAATAGAATTTAGTCTAATTCTGAATCTAAAGCATCCTCTTCTAAAGAGAAGAAAAAGATTTCAGATATTATTTTCAAACCTATTGATCCAAAAATTACTCCTCAATTAAAAATGGATTCTTTATCTTCTGATTCGAAAGTTTTACAAGAACCTACTTTTCAAATTTCTAAATTAGGATCTGCCAAAAATATCAAAAATATTGATACTTTAGAAGACCTTTCGACTCAATTTATTGTAAGAACCTTCTCAAATTAATACATTGAAAGGTCAAAATTCAACAACTCCAACTTATTATTCTCGTCCTTCTGATCTTGATATTTTATACAAGGAAAAAGGAGACATCAAGTTTCTTTGTGGTGATGAAATCATCGAATGGAATCTTGACGGATTGACAGAATATCAAACCATTCAAGTTCTTGAAGATATGGTTGTATGTCATGCAGCATATATTAGTAGAGATATCAATGCTCATATTGTTTTTTGCAATATAATTTGTGGTATTATTAGTCAACTTAAGCACTGGTGACAAAATTATCTTTCAGAAGCAGATCGAAATAAAATCGAATTTGCTACCAATAATCAAAATCAAAATGATAGTTTCAATACTCTTGTATATTCAATATTCAAACATTTTATTGGCACTCTAGTACTTCGTTAAGATAGAACATCTAAATTTTTTTAAATCTCAATTGTCCAAAACTTCATGATTTCCGTTGGTACAAGGATATGTTCCTTACCAGAATTATAATCCGAGAAGATTGTAATCAATCTTTTTGGAAAGAAAAATTCATTTCTAGACTTCCAAAACTCTTTGCTGAAAGAGTGAGGAATTCTATTAAACTTCAAAATAATGATATCATTCCTTACGCTATTCTAACTTATGGTGAAATTATTAATTTTGTTAATAAGGAAGGACTAGCACTCGGTAATGATCTCCAGCTCAAAGCAAAATTGAAATCAGAAAGATCTGAAAGTCATAAAGATCTTGGATTCTTTTGTGAACAATACGGTTTTGAGAAAATTATTCATCCATCCTCAAGAATGAAAAAGAAAAACATTCCTTCTCATTTAAGAAAAAGATTTTTTCAAAAGCAAAATTTTTTCCAAAAACAACAATCTTTTCAAAATCATCCTTCTAAATATTCAAAACCCAGATATTTAAAAGGAAGGAGACAAACTCCCAAAACTTCAAAAATTATTTGTTGGAAATGTAATCAAACAGGTCATTATTCAAACAAATATCCTATGAAGGGAAATATTAATAATCTTCAAATTGATGAAAATATTAAATTTGGACTTCTAAATCTAATCAATTCTAGTTCAGAAGAAGAATCTGATTCTGAACATGAATTTATATATCAACATCAAGAAGACTTTGTCGTTGAGATAAGCTCAGAATCCTTTGATTTTGATACAAGTCAATGTAAAGAAGTTTTTGCTTGTAAAACCATAAATATTCTTATTGAAGAAGAGTTTTTTCAAGATATAATTGAGAAGATTGGAGATCTTCAATTTAAGAAAAGGTTCTCTCTTCTTCCAAATTTCCCAATATTTCTAGTAACTCTGTTTAGTATGAAAAATATATTAAATCGGTTTAGTACTGAAAGTTCATCTTCTTCAATAAAATAGCATATTTCAATCAAAATTTTGTATGATTAAGTTTTCGAGTTCTATATACTCTTACTAGTCCCTTTTTTTTGTGAAATAACCATATCTTTAAAAAGAATCCAACAAAATCATTGTTCAATAAAGATTCTATGTTGCGTTAATATTTGATTTGGTAATTATTTTGCCACGTATTTAAAGATAAAATGTCATTCCACCAATATTCTCACGATCAAACAATTGCTTAATACTTAATTTTTCACTTACTGGACAATTATTTGAGCTTGTAGGCATGTTATGCTCTTCTACTTGTGAAGGAAAATATGTTCAACATGGTCCTATCGCAGGAAGTCTATGAATACATCGTTATTTCTAGGTTATCCAAAATATGCATGTAGTAAATGTTGAAAATGGGCTCCTTCTTGCGCACTAGAATGAAACCATTAGTCACTTATGGCCTTTTCCAATGATGATGAAGTCGACTGCAAACACTCGACGGTGTCAATATATATATGGTGTGATATATCTTGAAATGTGAAAGCATGTGTATAATAATGTGTAAATTCAAAGTGTAGAATTGCGTTATCCTATTTGTAGCACTAATTGTGAGTATATATAGGGAAAGAGGTGGATTATAAACCACTAGATGAAGAAGCATGTGACCTCATCTGCTGGCCAAAGTATCTTTTCCTAGGTATGGGGAGGTATGTGGTGGGCAAAATCGGACCAAACCAACCAAAACTGTCCAAATCGAACCAACCCGACCAGTTTGGGTCGGGTTTTTTATTGTTTTTACACGAATTGGGTGGGTTGGTTGTGTAGGCAGATTGGGTTATCTTGGATTATGGGTTAACTCATGAAAATCGAATAAACCCTCCCAACTCAACCAGACTATATTTATGAACTTTACAAGTGTTATAATGTTGAAACTCTTAGAATAATNTCGGACCAAACCAACCAAAACTGTCCAAATCGAACCAACCCGACCAGTTTGGGTCGGGTTTTTTATTGTTTTTACACGAATTGGGTGGGTTGGTTGTGTAGGCAGATTGGGTTATCTTGGATTATGGGTTAACTCATGAAAATCGAATAAACCCTCCCAACTCAACCAGACTATATTTATGAACTTTACAAGTGTTATAATGTTGAAACTCTTAGAATAATATTATAAGACTTGGATAGAATTTATTTTATGAAAAATAGTATAAGCAAATACACATTCAACACAAAAATATTTTAATTACAAAAAACATTTCTTGGCCTCATATAGTTTAATATCAATCCGTCCATATAATAATTCCGGGCATGAAGTGTCAAAATAATTCAGATTTTTTGGTCATTGCAACTATAAAAACCTAATATTATATAAGTCAATTATAAATATTCTCAACCCGACCTGCCTACTTTAATCTTTGTTGACAAGTTGTCCAAAACCAACCAACTCAACCCAACCCAACCCAACCCGACCGATATTTGATTGGGTTGGGTTGGGTTGGGTTGGCTTTCAACCTTTACATGAGTTGGGTTGGGTTAAATTATGGTCAAACCGATCAAACCCAACCTATGTCCACCCCTATTCCTAGGCATCAATCAATCAATATGTAGGTAGGTAGGCATTTAATACTTCCTAACACATAGATTCTTGAATTGAAATTTTTGTATCTGCTGCATAAATGTCACATCAATCAATCATATGGAGATTTTATCTCGAAAAGATCTTTATATAAAAGATCTCATAGAAGAAGTAAGGTGGGTGGCTCTCCGATCATAAAAGACGCCCTATACTCTTTTCCTCTCTCCAACAGACACATCACCTTGTCCATTTGATGGAGGTCTACCTTTATGGAGCTTCAACACTTCAGCCTCGAAGGTGCTTTCGTGACTCGACACCTCTGCATGTCCTAACATGACGATGTGAAGTGTGTGGGGCCTAATCCTACGTCAAATGCCACGTGTATAACTGGTAGTATCATAGAGCCTCTTGTACTGTAGCATAATAGTAGTCCCCCAAATTCATGTATGGACATTCATTTAATGCTCAAAGTGTAGAATTGCATTACCCTATTTGTGGCATTAAGTGTGGGCATGTATAGGGAAAAACGTGGATTATGGACCATTAGATGAAGAAGCACTTGGCCTCATCTGCTGGTTGAAGTATCTCTTCCTAGGCATCAATCAATCAATTTGTAGGTGGGACGAAATTTAATGCTTCTTTATATATAGAATCATGACTTGACATTTTGGCAGCTACATCATAAATGTCACATCTGTTAGCTAACTAGCAAAAATTATGTATGCAACGATTAGCAAACTAGCAAGAATTATGTATGCAACGATACCACTTGCTAGGAAATAAGTACGAGATTATATAACACAATATGAAGTAAAGATCACAGCACAAGATGATCATAAGAAATTTGGCGAGGAAATGAGAATTCACTATAATATAGAGAAATAATATAAAGAAATCGTGTTTACGATATTGTCTAACTTATTTAAATGGAAAAGAAGAGCCAAACTATATATGATACATGTCAAAACCCTAATAATAGTCCAAAAGATTGAAAAAATATTAAAAAAGTGTCAAAACGTGAAACAAATCGTGGGTCGGATGTCACCGTAGCTCAAGCGCCACCTATTGAGAAACAAGCAACAAAAACGAATAAAACTGAACTCTTCAACAAAAACATCAAACGAATTTTCCAAGAAACACAATTCTCCACATCTTTCAAAAAATCCAACTAGGATAAACTCAATAACTGAATGTCAACTGAATCCAAGCACTACTCAACAGAATTACCTTGTATACCAAAGTTGCTCCAATTATTTTTACGAGCAATCAAATCACAAGAAAACTCAACAATCACCAAATAGAGCAAAAACACACCTCCTAACAGAATCAATACTACAAACGCTTCCAAAAAAAGTGTTTTTTGCTAGACTTAACACCTTCAATCACATTTAAAGAATAAGCAAATAAATCAGCTTTCATGTACCTTTGTGGAGGCCTAATATCTCTCTTGGGACTGTCTCTAACAATTGAATGTTGTGGCACTGTTGGTGGTGATGGTGGCAAAGCGGCATTACCTATAACTTCTGAACTCGACTAAGATGTATTCTTCAACATAGACCCTAAACCAAATTCCAACGGTACTGTACCAAATTGAATATCCACCAATGCATCTAATTTCTGCTGATCGTTATCCAATAATTCTGTAGAACCCTACAAGACTTACTGTTGGACATTCTCTATCCCTTCAACACAACACATGCTCCTTTATTAACCTTCAGGATTTCTATTCACTACTGTACTTGTACCCTTTTGAATCAAGAGTACTCAAAGATATAAGATTTCTCTTCAAATCTGGGTTAAGTCTCACCTTATTAATGTGTTCTGACTGTCCCATCAAACATCTTAATTTTGACCCTTTCATACCAGCTATCTTATAAGGTGCATTGTTACTATTACCATAATACCTTTTGAAGCTGTTTTATATGTTGAAAACAAATCCCAATTGGGACACATATGAAAAGTGCAAACTGCATAAAAAATCTAATCCTCACCAGATTTGGAGTTACCGTCACAAATAAAAAATAGTTATCCATCACTGTAGCAATTTTTAGTAATATCGGATCTGGTTGCATTCCCTTCTAATTTATAGCCAATTTTTCTTTATTTTGTAATTTATAGCAATCCATTTTTTTGTGTCCCTTTTCCTCGCAATAGTTATAAATTTGATTACTGAAGTTAGACGTCAATCTGCCTCTTACATAACCACCATCAACAACAAGGACATCTCCATGAGCATTAGATCTAATAAGATAAAGAATTTTGATGTGATCCAAAATACGAGGGCAGGCCCAGGGAAGGATACATTGGTCATTGAGAAAGGACCAATGACGAGGTGGGAAAAGAAGGTCAAGGATGCTAAGGGATTGCTTGCTCAAACTACGGTGGACGAAACATTGATCACAACAAGCAAATGAACAAGTTTCATGTTGGGTTTGGAATAAGAAACAAGATGGATCAACTTGATTTAAGTAGCGGACGAGAAAATTGGAAAAAGTAACCGTGGGACCACATAGTTACCCAAGGCATGCGGTCGTATGTCTCTATACCGAGAATTAGAGTGGTCTTTTTGGGTGAACTATGTTACCGCATGCCCATACACTAAGCGGCCGTATAGTACAAGCTTGGAACCGAATTGTTCAATTTTTGGAAAGATTCTTATTTTATTTAAACCTCTAGTTTTATGGTAATTCTTGATATTTTGAATATTATTCCATTTTTAAGTAAGTTTTATGAGTTCCTTATAAATATGACTCATTCCATTCGTTGTAAAAACACACAATTTGAGAGATAATATTGCAATACACATTGATGTCTTCTCGTTGTTCATTGAATTAATTTTGAACTTATCATAAATTAAATTTTTATGGCGCTTTACAATATAATTAGGGTTCATAAGTTTGTGATCACGGGGTCAAGATATTGTTAGCGATTGTTCTTTGGTTCAATAATTTAGTGGGTCGAGCTTATTAAACTTTGATTTTTGGCTTTTTTGGGTTTGTTCTAATTTGTCGTGGATTATGTAACTACTATTGCTACGTGGGTTCGCATCATATTGTATCTTTTCTTTTGAAACAAATCATCATATACTTCATGAATGATGAAAATATCACAAATATATAATATTGTGACAAACACAATAAAAACAACCCCAAATCCTTAAAAACAGATAGGTGATATAAAAATGATGTACCTCCAGTCATACGATAAGAATATAGTCGTTGCTTCAAATGCAATTTGCTAGTTAGACTCTTCGTCATGTATAACTGCTCCAACTTCAACCATAATGCAGCTGCATTTTTCTCCTTAAAAACGTTCTAAAGAATATCATTCAAAATATGAAGATGAATCTGTAACAGGGCTTTGTGAACATTCTATTGTTTTTCCTCTAGAGTTCAATTTATGTGCTTCTTGTCAAATTCCAACAAAGTATCATCCAAATTCATTTGAGCAGCACTGCTTGCATCTTCTCCTGTCACAATGAAAATCTAGTGCTAGGATCCAAAAGCAGAATATCATACTTCATGGTTGCCATCACAAGAACAAAACCTCGAACAAATCAAATCTTAAACTCTGATACCACTTTTTTAGAAAATGGGCAAGAATTATGTATGCAATAATACCACTTGCTTGGAAATAAGTATGAGATTATATGACACAATATGAAATAAAGATTACAACACAAGAAATTCGGCAGAGGAATCGGAAATTTACTATAATATGAAGAAAGAATACAAAGATATTATATTTACAATATTGTCTAACTTATCTAATTGGTAAAGAAGAACTAGCTATATATAAGATACATGTCAAAACCCTGATAATAGTCCTAAAGATGGAAAGAGCATCAAAACACCTGTCAAAAAGAGAAGCAGATTGTGGGCCGGATGAGGTTGCTCGAACGCCACCTGGCAGGAAGCGAGCGACTGAGGCGCCACTCGAATGGTAGGCTGCGCCAAGCGGGTGCCAGCTCCCTATTTTGCGATCTCTAGCGGGAGCTTGGCTCACAGCTAACGGGAATGCGGCTAAATCACTTCTTGATCCATATTTTGACCTCTTCAATGCTGACTTTAACTAATCCACGAAAGAAGCTGGATACTCTTTTCCTCTCTGCAACAGATACGTTACCTTGCCCATTTGATGGAGGTATGCCTTCATGGAGCTTTGGCATGTCACCCTTCGGAGGTGGTTCCGTGACTTGACACCTCGTTGCCACAACATGACCCTACAGGATGATGTGAAGTGCGTGGGGCTCGATCCTACATCAGCTACCACATGTCTGGCTGGCAGTGTCATGGATCCTCTAATATTGAGGCATAACAGTAAGTACACATGTAAGGTCAATATACTGAGATCGATAGAAGACTGAAAAATCATTTTGATTAATTTTACTTCCTGAGTGAAATGTTGGGAAACAAGGCCCAACTCTTAAGTTGTTCAAACAATAGAGACATTGAGTAATTACACTTGAATTTATGGACTGTCTCCCTTGACAGAAGCAGGAAAACTGATATGAATCGTCGATAGAAATTCATGAATTCGAACATGATTATGTGCATAAAAAAAAAAATTTTGCATTTTTTTTTTTCCTCAGAAAAATGTTACAGAAAACAATCTCCAACTCCAAGATTCTTATCTATCATGGGATAAACTAGAAAACTTTTAACAAAGATAAATAAGATCTATTTTGCATAACATTAGATTCCTTCGTTCCAGTCGAATTAGTAAACAGCGTGCCATTGAACTGCATTATGGAGCTTGTCACCCGGAGTTTCTACAAAAATTTCTCCAGGCCATACACGAGATTCTGCCGAGGTAAAGGGAGCAATGGTTAAATGGTAAATTGATTTTTTGTTTCAAGAAATGGAAAATTGATATTTTGGAATGTATTAATAAGTACCTTGAGTCGCACAACTTTTCTGATGGCCAGAATTAGGCCTGGCATGAGACACTGAACATCCGTGACATCGTGTTTCAGGGTGTAAACCTACAAAAAATGTCAAAGAAGAGTGTTTAGTACATAAAATTAGATACGAGAGGATTCAACTTCTTGTATAAGAAGCACGTACCTCTCCTGGCCGGGAAAAGAAGACAGTCGTACTAGATGGGAGGCCAGGAAGAACCATGCTGTGCACTCTTACTCCATCTTCCCCCAAAACTTGACCCCTTGCCTTGTATGAGGAAAAATTGTCTCAGCACAAGATTGTGTTATGCATGAGTACAAAAAGGAATTCATCAGTATACTTTTTGGTAGATCTGGCGATGAATTGATGTGGAAAAAATTCATTGGGATAAGACTTGGGTTCTTGTTGTTTTAAACGAATGGGATTTCGTTTGGATTGCTCACCAGAATATCTGTTGAAACGTCATCTCTATTGTATATCTGACCAAGGTTAGAAATATTGTTTGCTATTTGCATTGCATCCTGTGAAGGAAAATCCTGTTCCCCCAAAAGAAAAAGGATTTCTTATGACATACCATTACATGTGAAAATATATGAAAGAATACAAGTAGTTATAGATGTTCTCAGTACACTGGATTGAATAATAGTGACATCACAACTATAAATGTTTTGAAATATTCATGTCTAATGCAGTACAATGAACCAAACATTTCCTATTAGCTCTTAAGCTTCTAGCAGTCGAAGTGTCTGTTCCATTTTTATATTTGACTGGACAAGTTTATTTGGTGGCCTAACAGACCCGATCCATTAGAAAAACACGGGTCGTATTGGTTATATAGATGACTTGTAGTGACATGACCATTTTAGTAATAAAACCATTGACAGGGCTTAGGATTGTTAAAGGATGAATATAACGTCCACAAAAAATATAGACCAACATATAAATGCTTGAACTAATACTTTAAATAATGTTGATCTTCTAACATGAAACATCAAGTTTTAATATAGTATTTGAGACCATTAAGCTCTAACAAGGAATTCAATCTAATTAAGACTCAAACGAGCACATGAATTTTAAGATTCGCCTACTCAAATGAGCCAATAACTTGTAGGGCATGTTAAGGGATAAATTCTATATCAATTATATATCAAAATATAGACTAATATATGAGTTTGGTCTATTCCTCTTGACAATGTTGATTTTTAAATAAAGATGATTGGACTTACCCCCGCAGTGGCCCTTGATTCAACAATCTCCACATTGTTGTAATGAAATGAAGCTGAAATTGCAGCTTGCTGCAGAAGTATTGATCCTATTGAAAGAGTTGGTGCTACCAGACAACCCTATAAATCAATTCTCAACATTATTATTTGCTAGAATTCAAGCTTCATGAAACTGTACATTGATGCAAAGATGGGGAAATTTTTTAAATATATATCTTTATTTCCGCGTAGTTTACCAAATCCATGATCTCTTTATTATCTGTTCAGAAAATATCACCCGCGAGTACATGTAAAATTGTTTCTAGATTGCTCAACCGACAATAATGCTTAGAGGATCTTCGACAAAACAAGAAAATAATCGATTGAATTCGTGGAGTTCGTATGTTGAAACACTTAACAATTCAATTTTGGATTCAATCTTCGCTTCCATTAATTTGTAGAACTTTGTTTGAAATTTTTGAAGATTTTTCACATGAAAGGACTTGTTAAAACATAAATAAATCCGTCCCAATAGCTTTAACTCCAGTTTTTAGTTCAATAATATGAATTCTCACCCTGTGCTCACCATGCTGGCTTTCTCGCAAAATGCAGATAATGCAGAAACTGTCTCCATTTTGACACGAGGCACATAAACCACACTGTTCATTCCAAAAGCTGTTGCCTGTTGATTCAACACAGTAAAATCCAGAGAATATTAAACCTTTGAGGTATGTTTGATATGCTCGACCGCACAACATAAGTAAGATAAATTATAATCATTTTTCGTGCAATGTTGTAAGTGCTGACACAATTGGTTAAGGTAATGTAATTAAGATTAAACCTGTTTAACATTGTCATAAACCGTTGAAGGGTCAGTGAAATCCACAACAACTGTAGTTGCTTTACTCTGCCAAGAAATTCATACTTTATAAGCTTTCTTTCCGTAATAGAAATTATTGCGAGAAATCCTTTCGATATATGAATGTTGTTAGTTAAGGAGACATAAGGTGCAACTGTTAGTGTCACCTGGGATATGGAACCTAAGACCATGGTCAGATCATTTATTATGGGAATTTCCAAAGCCTCTTCCATGTTACACACCTACATTAATAATAACATTATTAGGACACTAAAACTCAGAATTAAACCAAGAAATAATATTAAAAGTTATAGACAATAAAAAAGGGGAAAAACTAACACGAAAAAACCTTTCCTATATCTTCTCCAATTAGGTATGAATCAACTGCACCAGCCACTTCCATTCCTCTTGCCTTTGTTACAGCTAACACAGCTGCCCTACCTATTTCCTTAGCTGCTCCATTTATGATTACCTTTTTTTCAAAGAGGAAAAAATATATATCTTAAATTTATGGAAAATAAATAAGAATAAGCACATTTTCTACTTTGATAGTTCATTTTTTATAATGACATCTAGTGCGTGATAAGGGTTTTTAGGTCTACTTGTCTCAAAACAGAGTATGAGGTTTGGTATCCAATTTAAGAAAATCCATCGTAATATCTCATTATTCCGAGCACCGAAAAAGAGATATGGAACTAGAAAATTGTTACCTTGATACTGCTTTGAGAGGGCTGGAAAGAGCAAGAGATGGAAGGGATTTTTGAAAAACTTTTGCAGTGTTTAGAGGTAGTGGGATGAAATTTGCAGCTCAATGCTGCCATTGTTGCTACAAATTAGTCAATAGGAGAAGAATATGGCGAGAGGAGAAAATAAATAAGTTTATTTATTATTTTTGTAATTCTTTGAATTCAAAGATAAGGTTTTTGTGTCTTTTGCTAGGAAGGAAATGTGGGGACAATGATAAATGGGCAAGTTGATAACAAAATGACTGGCCAATGCTGTGGCACATTTGGAACTACGAGATTTCTAGGTATCACTTGAACTTGATAAATGCAATTCATCTATATATATCATATTGTTATGTTCGGTATACTCGATTAGACAATGTTGAATATAATTAAGAAAAGAAGGTCAGTTTGTTGTTGTTCGAAATTGTTTATAGAACATTGTTTTTGTATCAACTTCTATCAAATATTCGGATATGTTCTAGTAGTCAATTTGTGTGTATGAATAAACAAATGCGTTATATTTTTCGAGTAGATGATCGTACTGAATTTGGATTCACAAAACCAATTTTGGATGAATGGAAACTTGATGTCTAAGGGTGATGTTGAATAAATGAAATAAAATGAGGATTTCATATATAAGCTAACCACGTCACTGAAAAAACTGTTCGAAAGATCAAGTGGGCGGTTAGCCAGTGGTTTGAACAGTTGTGACTATTCGTGAAGCATGCTAAATTTTGGGGCGTGTCTTCCGAGCCACAATACCTCAACCCCTATAAACTGGACTATATTGGTGGTCTAAAATCATTCCATATCATATGCATTGACCATTTTACTCTAAATCATTTCAAAATCAAGAGTTTTCTTGCATTAAAGACCATTCAAAGTAGAGAGAGTTTTTCAATTTCGAGGTAGTGGTTCCTTGCCATTTGAAGCGCTTCTACAACAAAAAGGAAATTGTTGTATCTTGGGAGACGATTGTTAAGACGCCGTGAGTACCTTGACGGGGCAGATTTGTCTTAAAGAAATAATGTTAAACACTTGCCTGTCTTACAAACTTCATTGTTTCTTCTTCATTTCTGCAATTTATCTTTGTCATTCAAGTAAGTGTTTACCTTATTTATGTTATACAAAATATAATTTGCAAATTTACACACATACACCAATAATTTTAAGACGAATTGTCGGTCATTTTGCTTATTATATTTTGAATCTCTTCATCTTTTGGAATAGCAAATATGTTGCTATTCTTTTCTTTAACTTTGTTGTGAACTTCTATTTTCATAATAGAGATAGATATTGTTGGGATTAATTCTAGACAACCACAAATGGTACAACAAGTGCGATCTTTCGATGGCTAATTGCTTCAAACTACTCATGTACATGGAGAAAAAATGTAGAAATTCAACAAGGTGGATTTCAAGATATGGCAACAAAAGATGTTATTCTATCTCACGACTTTAAACTTGAAAAAGGTTCCTTACCGCAAATCATCGCCTACAAAAAGGAGAAAGTAATCGAGATGTTGGATGTATGGAAGCACTTAGACTTCTAGTGCAAAAACTATATCCTAAATGGATTGGACAACATACTATGATGAAGTTTAAGAACTGTTAATATTGTATAGCTACTCAATTTACAGAATGTTTCTCACACACTCATTACATTGATGTGAAACAGGATTAAATACAAATTCTCAAAAACTATTCTAAGTAAGAGTGCTGGATTAAATGCTAGTTTGCATACAGAAATTATTCCCGTGATTGTAGGCTGAGTATATGTGGAGGATTTCTCTGCTTGATTTGAGGGAATGGCATGATGTTTGGTTGCTTCCATTATATACTATACATAGTGTATAGTGCTATAAAATCTGCAAAGGAACTTTTAGAGTTTTTGGAGAAAAAGTACCAAACTGAAGATGTCGACGGGAAGAAATTCATAGTCGAAAAGTTCATCGACTACAAGATGATAGACTCCAAAATCGTCATCTATCAAGTCCAAGAAGTTTAAGTTCTTTTACATGACATACATGCCGAGAATATGAAGTTGAATGAGTCATTCCAAGTTGCTGAAACTCCATTCTTTATAGAGAGATTTCTAAAACTATCTCAAGTATAAATGCAAAGGGATGAATTTAGAACGACTTGTTGTCCGACTAAGGATAGAGAAGACAATAGAAATACCGAAAGGAAATCTGATGCTCAATTTGGGCAAGCGAAAGCCAATTTAGTGAAATCCGATTCAAGAATCAACAAAAAGAGAAAGCTCTCGGATAATGCACCAAAGAGAGCAACAACAAGAGTGATAAGTAGTTCAAAGACAATTGCTATAACAATGGGGGAATTTACTTAAGTTTGAGAATTCCTTTCATGAAATTTACGAAGCTCTAGGTTGAATGTCAATTTTTTAATCATTCACTTTGTGCAAAATACTAGAAATTTCCATGTTTAACAGGTCACAGTACACCTTGAAGTCTGTGGGTATTTACAGTTCCTATGACTTGCTTTCTGATAAGTTAAGTCATTTACTAGTAGATTCAAAATCACAGACAAGTTGCTGGAAAGCTTCCCAGTTGATCTAATTTTTTATTTCTCCCTTTCCTAGTTCTTTGCGGTTTAATTCACTTAGAAATCAGCACTGATGCATGTTCTGTACTGATGAGTCTCAAAAATTGAATCTCAAACTTAAATAGATTTTTAGCTATTTCAATGTTGTCTTGTCTGTTGCATCAAGTTTATGGAACAAAGCTGCACTGCATATATAGCAAATTAGGCGGATGAAGTTGGTTTTTTATTTCCTAAATTTGCTTAGCATCATATTGACTATTGCCCTTGATGTTGACTTCAGCATTGCCACTAAAGAAGCTTCCAGAAATGGATGACTTGGAATGTTCATCAACTAAGGTCATGGACGATGGTGTTAATGTAATGGATATATATGGTCCTGGTCTGAGAAACGAAGCTGGTGAATATAATTGCTTTCTCAACGTGATAACACTGGTTGGTATTAGGAAGCATGCTTTCCTTTGTTGTTTTCTATGAGTTTTCTTTCATGGTAAAAATATTCCTTGGCCCTAAGATATTGACTCTTATTTGGAATTCAGTCCTTGTGGGAACTTGAATTATGCTCTTTATATTGCAATATAATCTTTCTATTTTCTACTTCTAAATTTTGTTTCATATTTCATATGGTAGTTTTAGTCCCTGCTTTGTGTTCGTGATTTCAATGAAGGATTACAATGTAAGATAAAAGATGGAAGATTTTAGCATATGAATGTTGACAGCAAAGTCGTTGAAGTTAATTTAGTACTAAAATCGACTTAATTGGTGAAATTATTGATATTTGGTTTATTGATGTGTTCTAGGTTATTTTTTTATGGATTCAAAAATTCGTAATGAAATTATTATCAATTTTTTTGGTTAATTTGTGTAAAAAACGTTGTACAAATAGAAATGTTTTAACCTATACAATGGCAAACAACGTTAACCCCATAAGCATAGAGAAGATGCAAAAAATATTGCAAAAAAGTTATTAACAACATTCAAAAAACATTGCAAAAAAAATTATTAGCAACACTTGAAAAACATTGCAACAAAGTTATTAGCAACAGTCAATGAACCTTGCAAAAAGGTTATTAGCAACATTCAAAAACGTCGCAAAAATGTCATTGGCAATATTCAAAAAATGTTGTCGTATCCTTTTACTCTACGGCAACATCAAGGTTTGCAACATATGTCCGAATATTGCAAAAGGTCTTCGACAACATCTTTTGAACGTTGCAAAATGCTGTTTTTGTTGTAATGGGACATCGTACAAGTGAATGTCACAAGCCTAAGAATAATGCACAAATGAATGTGATTGATGGAGATACATTATCTGAAGGGATTCAAGAGATTTAGAAATCCAAGAGAATGTTGGATTGATACTGATCCTACCTGCCACATTTGTGCTGACACGACAATGTTCTCAAACTACAAAGAACACAATGGAGAACTATTTTTCATGAGAAATTATGTAAGTTCAAAAGTTGAAGGAAAAGGGAAAGTGGCTTTGAGAATGACCGAATCAAATAACTCACCCTCAACAATGTTCTATATGTATTGGACATTCACAATAATATTCTATTCGCAAAGATGAGGCCTTAGATGTTTTCGAACATTATAAGACAGAAATTGAAAATAAATTTAGTAAATGAATAAAGAATATTCAAAGTGATGGAGGAGGAGAATAAGGAACACCGTTTAAAGAATTCTGTTCAAAACATGGAATTATTCATCAAACAACGACAACTTACTCACCACAATTAAATGATGTTGTTAAAAAAAATTGAACTCTTAAAGAGATGATGAATGCTATATTGATAAGTTCAGGCCTACCCCAAAACATGTGGGGAAAGCTATATTTTAAGCAATGTCATTCTTAATAAAATATCACAAAAGAAAATGGATAAAACTCCAAATGAATTATTGAAAGATCATCAAATTTTTTATAAATACTTGAAAGTGTGCTGGTATTTGGCTAATGTTGAAGTACCAAAGCCGAAGTAAGTTAAAATTGAGTCTAGATAATTGTTTGCATATTTATTTGATATGCCAATAATAGTAGTTCATATCAATTTCTTGTTCATAAGTCGGCATACAAGACATACATGAAAACTTTATCATTGAATTGAGAAATACTGCATTTTTCGAAAATGTCTTTCCATGCAAAGACAAACAAGAAATAAGTTCAAACAAGAGAACTTTTGTAACTGCAAATGGTACTCCTCTATGTGATGAAGTACCAAGACACAATAAAAGGGTTAGAATATTTACATCATATAATCTTGATTTTATAACCTATACAGTAGAAAATGATCTTAAGACATTTAATGAAGCAATACCTACTCCAGAAGCATTGCATTGGAAAAAAGCTATCAATAGTTAAATAGTACCATAATGCGAAATCATACTTAGAAGTTGGTTGATCTCCCACATGGAAATAAGCATTTAGGATGTAAATGAATTTTCAAGAAGAAATTGAAACTGAATTGATCCATTTATAAATACAAGGCTAGGTTGGTCGTAAAAAGGCTACTAATAAAAGGAAGGCAGTAATTTCTTCGATACATACTGACCAGTTACTCGAATCATTTCGATTAGAGTTTCGATTGTAATTGCTGCATTACACAACCTTAGACTCATCACAGGGATATTAAAATTGCATTTTTGAATAGTAAAAAAAGAAACATATATGGAGCAACCTGAAGAGTTTATTGCTCGTAACAAAGAACGGAAAGTATGTAAACTCGTGAAATCCATCTATAGATTGAATTAAGCACCAAAGCATGACACAAAAAGTTTGACAAAACAATGATGTCAAATGATTTTAAAATTAACGAGTGAGAAAAATATATACATAGAAAACACGCACCTAAAGCTTATAAAATCGTTTGTCTATATGTTGATGATATTTTAATTATGAGCAATGGTCATGATATCATCATGAACATAAAGAAAATGCTGACAAAATATTTTGACATGAAAGTTATTGGTGCAGTACATGTATATTAGGGATTAAAATCTTCAGGACTTCTGATGGAATTCTTCGTTTTCAATCTCATTATGTTAGACCGTACTTAAAAGATTAAATGTATATGAGGAAAGTCCATTGAAAATTCCAATTGACTTAAATTACACTTAATGAAAAATAAGGGTGAGTTGATGTCTCAATGATGTATTCATATGTTATAGGCAGTCTAATGATTATAAAGCAATAATCATTGGGGAGTCATTGAATAGTGTTCTTAGACATCTAAGATTTACCTTAAAATTTGGATTAGATTTTACAAGTATCAAGCTATATTGAAAGGATATTGTGATGCGAATTGAATATACGATATAAAGGATTCTAAGTCTACTAGTGGTTATTTATGTACCATTAGCGGAGCTGCTATATCGTGAAAATCTACAAAGCAAATAGGTATAG
>CAIGRK010429490.1:0-12576 GCA_903798315.1 Fraxinus greggii | reverse complement strand
ATGAAATTTAAAATTAAATTAAAATTCAGTTACCCAATTAAGATAAATTAAATTTTAATAACACAATGGAGATTGAAATGATAGAATTTTTTGTGGTCTCCCAACTTCTTGTACTTCCATTCTTGACACAAAACGCGTAATAATAGTCAAACAAGTTTGGAACTCTAGATAGGAGATTTTCCCAAGTGACAAAATCCTATATGATGTGGCACACTCTGGATCCACCAACCTAAAGCAACACAACTACTCCACGCCGACATCTACTTTGACCAAGTTTAGAAAAGAACCTTGTTTAAAAGTATACATTCCAATGTTTTAAAAATCGATCAAAGTTCAACTCAATGATTTTAACTACAGACAGAACACCACATACCATCGGGATGCTAAGCTCGACGAATAAGTGCAGATAAACGACGTGAAGAAAACGGTCCGGAAAATCCAAGAAGGTTATAATCTATCTTAAATAGGAGCCTTCATGCTATCAAATCTCGAATAAGGCCACTTCACCTTTCCCATATTAAAACGGTGCCAAATTGTCTAGACTAGACATAATTTTTTATACCTATCAAAATATTGTCTAGAATTTTCTAAAAGCTATGGTAGCGATTCAAGTGTCAGAGTTGAATCGAACATCTTTCATACAGATGGCTCCATCAATTGCTTTTGTTTCGTTCAGAATTCTTCATCTTCTTTCATGTGAATTATCCAGTTGCAATTTTCTTTTTTTGATAACGTGAATGTCCCAACTTGGCGCACCTCGACTAATCCCACGAGACCCTGAAGTTTACGGCCAGAAAGTCACCTCAATGGTCATGAGAGGACTCAAATTAGTGATCATTAGGGAGTAAACTCAAAGCCTAACCAATTGAACAACCCCTCAAGTTATCCAATGGCAAATTCATTAGTTCATGTGCTTATTTATTCACTATATGAATGTAACATCAACAGTTTATTCCAATTTGGAAAAGTTTCACACTGAAGAAAGAGAATAGAGGAGGTTAAAAAGGCCTGCAGATCTGAAGGGAGGTGAATAAAACCACTGAAAACTATTCTGGTCCAGTCCCGCCTGGGGACTGAATTGGGATGGATTGGTCTGGCTCCTCAGCTCTGTTCATTGGTAGAAACAGCACGCTTTGTTTGATTACCAACTATATACGTTAACTAATAAGGTCGAAATAGACAATAAATATTTCAACATGTGAATTATTTGTTATGCCTCATTGCAATTCACAGATAAAGAACGGTGGGCAGGGTTTGGAATAAAATAGAAGAGAAAAACAATCTTCATAACTTGAACCGGGTTGCTTTCAATAAATTCATTCTCGGACATATTTAGTATAAATACAAGCACTACTATATTGAGTAAAAAGAGCTTACACTTAACGGTATGTGCCTGCAAAATGAGTTTGTCCAGAAAATTTCTACTACACAACCATGTCAAGTTACTCTAGCTCCAATTCAACATTTCTGCTGGAGCGAGATATTAAAAGAAATCCTTCTTCATCCATCACCTATGACTTGAAAACAGAAAAAAAGAAAAAGAATTCAATCTTGGAGTTGGGACAGCTACTAGTACTTTGATTATTGGAATGATCAGCAGATGAATAAATCGTGTAGTGGAAATCCAAAAGCAGCAGACTATATTTCCAATTTAATTGAGTATTATTATAAAAGTAACTTGCAATTAACACACAAAAAAAAACACTCAGAAATAAACTTACGTTATCTCACTTATCTGCCTTGAAGAAAACTAGTTAAATCATTCTTGTAAATAAAGAACGGCACCAAACAAATAATAACTGAAATAACCTGCTAAATGGTCTGCAGAGAGAGTAATTCCTCCAGTAGGTTTCAGAGAAATTCAGGCTGGCCTCCAGTTGATGGCAGGTATGTCTGGTCTGCATGGCAACATGTGAGGGATACCCTGACCTATAAAAAATACAGCACAAAGTTATAATCATAGGCTAAGAATCACGGACAAGGACACACGAAGACGTGGTTTTTCAAATAGTAGGATATGGACACATGGGGGACATTTAGATTTAAATATTTTAAAATTTTACATTTATTATATCCTTTATTATCTACTTTTTAACACAAGTGCCATGTCGGACTTGTTCGAGGAGTGTCCCTAAAGTATCGCTTGTTTCGGGAATTTAAAAAAATACAAAAAAATGGGACACAGCATGTGGCTTGTTGAACACATGTCCTGGAGTGTTTGTGTCCAACAAGATGCTACACATGTTAGTCATGGACACACCTCCCCAGTAGGAGTATGTCTACTTCATAGATCATAGGAGTACGAAACTGAACAGATGATGAGCAGCTTTTCTGCCCCAAAAAGACCACCTGAGATTGGAGTTGCAGCTGGCAGTGTCATTGGGGTAGAGGCATGAAAACCAACACTACTTGTGGGAGGCCTTTCAGGAGGTGGTCCAAAATAACCTGCCGCGAAAAAAAGAAACATAATTACAACTGTTCAAGGACTTTTTATCACTCAATGGAACTTTTACTTTTTCAGAACTTAAAATAAAGTAACTAAATCTCCGGCTCAGAAAAAATTGTGCATTTGTATCTTTTCCTTCAGAACATATCAAGTTTAACCAAAGAAAAGTGGAGCTAACCCCACGCAAGACACATATAGATCCTAGCCACTCAAAATTATCCAATGAATTCACATAAGGATCCAAACAAGTAACATGGTCTTGAACTGAATTCAATTCGTTGCAAAGTTTGTAACATGAATTCATCGTTTCATTATTCTGTACAACAAACTTAAAAATCAGTGAAGTGTACACTGTCAACCTTGATTGGTGGACAGTATGCATAGTTTCACTAAAGAAAGGAAGTCAGAGCCAGTCATGCATACAACTAAAGAAAAAAGTTCATCATGTGACACAGCATCTGGTAGAATGGATCGTAACCCGGCTAACGTGAGCCAACTGAACATAAAAAGATACAATGACAGAAACTGCTGATGCAAACAATAAAATTAGTACCTTGGTGTGCAAATGGACCTGAAAATGATCCGCCTCCTGCTATCCACCCACTTCCTGGACGATCAGCATTCAACCCATTTGACTGCGTCCAGCACTGTTCATCAACTGCAAACCTCCTCGGTCCACCAGAAAAATTTGGTAATGAGTAAGTTGGGTATTGATTTTCCTGGACCAAGGGCTTTGGATAGGTGTAATGACTGTGTGAGTGTTGAAATGGAGGATCAGGACACAGAGGCCTTTGTGCAAAAGCAGCACTACTAGGTGGAAATGGTTGCCTTTGTTGAGAAGATTGGGGATTCATATATTTGTCACCCTGTCCATAATCTAAGGGCCTTGACAAATTATACCCAGAATGCTCCCGTGCATTGCTCACCCCAGCTGGAGGAAAACAAGGTGATTGCTGTGCCAATATTTCACCTCTGACAGATGCATCAACATGAGGCCCATGTGGAGTATTTACAGCCATTTGAGGAAATTGATTTCCCTGAAAATAGAAGTGTTTAAAATCTGATTAATCCTAGATCAATAAAATTGCGAAGAGTGGGACACAATAGAAGCCTTACAGTGGGTATACCACCAATTTCATGTGGTAAAGGGGGGTGTTGATAAGCTGCTGCAGGTGAAGATGTTGATATTGCTGAAGCAAGTGCGGGAAAATTTTGGGACTTCAATGCAGACTGAGGTAGAAATGATGATGGAGGAAGCAACGTTGGAAGAGAATCTACGGGTTGCTGAGGATATAGGTGCTGCTGTGACAAAGGTGTCGGTGGTGGTGGTGGTTGTGGAGACAGAGACAAAGACAAAGAAGGTGGAGGTGGAGAACTGGGTAGAGGTGGAGTTGAGGGAGGAGACTCAAGGGGCAAAGGTGGGGAGCCCTCGGGTTCAGGCAGCGACTTAATAGAATTGTTTGAAGTTGATTCAAGCAATCTATCTGAAATTTTCTCAACCGATGAGAGATAAAAAACCCCGTTGCTAAGCAATTGTCTTTCATCTTTTTGTTGTCCAGAAACATCTTCCATTTCAAGCTCGCCATCCACATCCTCTAAAGTGCAGGGGTGCCTGTCACTTGGAGTAACGGTATAAGTTTCAGGATCTCCAATTGATAGAGTGCGTTCTGATGGTGAAGTATCTGCAACTTCCTTGCACAAATTAGTTCGAATGGTGTCTTCTTCTTCTTCCTCTTCTTCTTCAAACACATGAGACGACAAAAAGCCAGGTAACTGAAATGTAGCATTGCTGAAACCACAAAAAAAGGAACATGTGCATAACAGAAGACCATATAAAAATGTCAAAATTCGAAGTGTGAAAGAGAAAGCATACTAGTTCACAGGAAAAGATGACCAGTATTTTAAATCTGCATGCCTTTTGTTCCTAGGTGCTCTCTTTGCATGAGCGTTTACTTTAGCGTTTCAAATCAGCGGAAGTGGTTATTGGCAAGAATTTATTGAATCCATTGTTTGGGCTCATAATCCCCATTCCCCAACACATAGCAGACACCACAGAGACTGATAATTACGACGTGCAATTTTGATACAGTTGAACATATACACGATGTCTATTAGCATAATAAGGGGAATAATAATTGACTTCAGTTAAGATACAATGACATTGCAACAGATACATCCAACCATGGTCAAACAAAGAAAAACAGCAAAGCGACGGACCTATAGAATATAACAATTGAAATTTGCAGCACTGGTAGCCAAGAACACTAATGATCTGTTTGGGCCCCATCGTTTGAAAAAAATAGATTATGTAATAGTGATGTTTCTGGAGAATGTATGGTTAAGAAGTAGGGAAAAGTTTGGGGTATACATGCAAATTATTCTATTAGGAGATAGTGCGGTTCAAAATGAGTTTAGGGAAAAATGAGGTTTAAGTGAATGAGGCTCAAACAGGGGCTAAATTTCATTATCATAATACATAGTTCTTTTAGCGAGGAAAAGGAAACTAGTAATGGGCACTAATCAAAATGCAGCTCGAATGAATAAACTGACATTATTTACAGTCTATGCTAAACACAAAGAGAAAGATGAAGACCGTTAACAAAAGAATGTAATCAGCCACCACACCAATTGTTTATGCCAAAGCTAATGGTTTTTCAATAATCATAGATATCAGCTATGATGCACAGACACTCCTAAGTCGAAATTTTATATTTGCTATATTTTGGTTATGTTCTAAAATATTCAATATTTATTTACAATTCTATATTCTATAGACATTATAGTGTAGTGCATTGAATTCCTAATAGAAAGTTTCTATCATGTGAGCCCGCTCAGACTACGGTAAATAATTCACTCAAACCAATTTCATTTACGAATACTCAGAGGGTAGGGCAGCGTGCGTATCATGTCGTGTCGTGTCCTTGTCAAACGCTCAAGAGATACTAGGGGAATTCCTCGAGCAAGTGTTCAACATGACACGTGCCTTGTCTAATATTAAAAGTATAAAAATAAAGACAATCTATAAAATTTAAATTTTAAAGAATTTAAATAGACGTATACATGTTGTGTCGTGTCCTTATTGTGTACCCGTGCAACGTAGGATATCTGTTTGAATCTAATGCTATTGTTAGGCTTGCTCACAAAACATACCAGATTAACCTAGTTACAAATTAGTTCAGCGCCTCATGTACATCTAGACTACAACAAATTGGTCATATGAAACAGCTGCCACATTATATCTTGAATCGAGGAAGCAATATCTAAAGTTCAAAGTTTTATTCTAGCTAAAAAGGCCCGAGAATACACTAGGTCATGTTTAATACATAGTATTGGATAGGATAGGACACTTCAATAAACAAGATTTTAGCCTTTTCTTTTCCTAAATAGTGTCCAATCCGCCTTAGCAAGTGCACACGCAACCAAGAAAGCTAACTAATTTGCCATTGAACTTCCAATAAAATTCATCGAATTTAACCTTAGTTGATTGGAAATTGGGTAATGAGGGGAGGGGCACTTTTTGTACATGTTGGTGGGTTACGGTCTGTTTTGGGGTGAGGTTGGAGGACGGCAAGCTATATACCCAATTGAGTATGATGAAAATGTATTGTACTACATTCCTGTATAACTCATCTAGTAACTCTCATGATCAAGCACATAAATGCTTGTCTAGTGGCCAAAGCATTTCTGTATATTAGTTGGCAATTATTGAACACTTAATCTAAAAGCTTAAACTTTCAAAGAGGACCACATGTATATCATTTAAATCTTGTCTTTACCGGTCATAAATTTTCAAGGCAAAAAGATAAAGATGTGCCAAAACACGTGAAGGAAGCAAAATTAGAAAGACAAAATAGAAAGAAAGAAATATTGAGGATAAGAGCACAAATAACAGACCTCCCATACTCATCCACAAGCATGCCTTCCATGTCTCTAATAGGGTCATCTATAGCCCGCTCAGCTCGTGAAGGACGCCTTAGGGAAAGCCCAGCAGATGTATCATCATTTGATATTCCAATTTCATCCATACAGTGGCGAATAACAGATTCTGGCAAGATTTTCCTCTCTAGCCATAAACGCAAGACCTAAGGAAAAGTTGTGCCTAAGTAATCCTGTCTGGAGTTTAAAGGATCACTCTTAGATACAAGCATAGTCACCTTATGACATTGACGACGATTTTCATTAGCACCTGACCCTGGGGGAGCAGCAGCTCCAATAAGACGGGGCAATGCTTCTTGAACTGTAGGAATATACGAGGCCCCCGCAATCCCTGAAGAAACATATTGTAAGCAACAAAAGATAAAATAAATTTCTAAGAGAGAGAGAGAGCAAAGAATTGAAGCAAGGATGAGGTCAGACTATTATCTCGAACACAACCGTATCAGGCATAATGGATTCCTCATTGAAATATAAACGGCTTCAGTTACGGTTAAAGGGGTGGCATCATAAATGCAGATAGTTTTGACCATTTTTAACGTGATCTGGATCGATAATTGAAGTAAAAGAGCAAGAACCTTTTCAGTTACAGAACATGTCAAAGTTTTATCCTTGTGGATTTCTGTGGATAAGGAATTTAAGAGCATTCATTTCTCTTTAATCATAATTAGTTAGAAAAACATCTTGTATTCTTGGCTTGACTTTATTTTGTTTGAAGATTAGATTATGTTTCTTACCAAGAAAAGAAAAAGAGCGCTAACAGGTTCTAAGTATTGAAAGAAGGTGACCAAGATTTCTAAATTGCACACACAAAAGTAAGAGGAAGGACAAAGGTAAAGAGAGAGAATAATTATACTTATGATGTAAATTCGGATATTATATACCTCTCTGGGTATGAGAGCATTGAGTTATTGAATCAACTAGAAAAAACAGGTCTACTCTGCGATGAAAACTTGGTTCATTTTCCAACTTCTGGATAAGAAGTTCCACAACCTGCCAAAAGTCGCCAATTAAAAACATTGCTAACTTGTCCAAAGAAATGCATGATGTACAAAGGATAGAGAGAATAGCTATAAGCCCAGAACAAGTATCCGTCTAATAAAAAGGAGAATAGAACTAACATCACACTACCTAAAGTTAGCAGTTTAAGTAGTGTAATTGAACCGTGTTTTCAAAGACTAGGCTAATAAATCACAACCACTCAATTTTCCAGAACAGGGCACTCGTCAGTACATGTTCATCAGTTTCATCCCGGTAAAAATTCGAGTGCACAATTTGGCAGCACCAACTATAACTACTTCAACCGTTGATTTCACGAAAATATATAGACCATTCAATAAGTCTATTTTTCAGTGAAAGATTAAAATTTTGAACCCCTTAACACCTGCAAAAAGTTGAATTTATTTATACCTGATATATAATGCCAAGAATCAGGAAGGACATTCCAACTATCCAAAAAAATCATTCATGGTGATATTTCGTAGTACCAATTAACCCTCTCCCAGAGCACATTTCAATGCCAAATTAGTACTTCAGTAAAATGATAATTCATTTCAAAGAGAAGGACACAAGCATCTCTAGTACCCCCAACAAATCAGTTCTATAGCAGCAAGTGCCACCAAAATAGAGAGGACTTACCAAAAATGATATCAATCATTTTAGTTTCTAGAACCATAATTGAAAGCTCTACTATATGAAAAAAATTTATAATCAAACCCCAAATGTGGGTCCAAAAACGAAGTATAGATCACAAGTCAAGACTTTATTTTCGTTTATAAATTAAATTATATTTTCTTCTCATAATTTTCTTCATTACTAGACCAAGTTGTAAATACAAGGTATGCTTAATACTTCCTGGGATGCAGCTCACCTTTCACTTTATTTACTCACCCAGTTTCATAAAGTTAAATTCTTCATTGGAAGGAAGACAATTCTATTTAATGAAACCAAGAATAATGTCAATAAAAATGCTCTCGAAATTCCCGTTTCATTCCTTTCTTTCTCCCACTTTCATCTTTCCCTTGGTCCTATTAAAGCCTCTTCCATGTTGGCTACGAATTCAATCTAATGACTAAAGATTAAACTAAAGACATTTTGATCTGTTAGTGAAACTAGAATTTTTGTTATGCTGAAGAAGAGGTCGAATCCCCTTTTTTCCATGAACTTTACAGTTACTTCCAATCAATCAAGCCAGCTGAGAGTTAAACTCCTTCAAATCATTCCACTGCAGACCAATGTGATCTAAACCCCTTCTGGTGTAACACAACATTAGCTCAAGTCTACAGAAACAACTCCAACACCAGGCAAAACAGAGACCATTGACATTAACAGGCATCATAGAACCAACATAATTCCTTCTACTAATACGAAGAAAGACCCATATTCTTTCAATCATTACATTGACATCTCCTCAGTCATCATAAATGGCAGGCTAAACGTATAGAAGGAAAAATAGAAAGGGTAAATCAATTGTAGAGAGACATCCTTCTTGATGACGAGAGCTAGGACATAACCCCCATGATCAAGAAGGAAATAGGAATGAAACCATTCTTCATCACTCCTTAACCAGCCATGGGAAAGAAGACCAGAAATTGCCCTCATCCATCTATTTATCCAATAAATGATAGTGGGACTTGCATAAAATATTCATTAATCAACCTTAGTTAAAAAACCCAACTCCCTATCATAAGTTGTCATTCATCTGATGTTGTCATCTTCGTCTTTCTTGTCCAGTGAAATTTGACATGCAAACATGGACAAGGTTTTTGACTCCATAGCAATCAGGTAAAAAGTAATAAGTAAAACACAAAAGAAACACTGACCTTTATAGAAAGATATTTACAACCCAATGCAGTCCTAGTTTTGCTTTATCTGGATAGCCAGACCACTACCAAAGCAGCTACTTATTAAGCTACATTGACCATAAAGTCTCTGGCATCAATTAACTCAAATGTACAGAAGATACATTGTGAGAGGCATTCCACACTTGTCATGTCTCTTTTCCAAAGTATTTTCTTGCTTGTACTGATTTTATGGGTTCATCATTTTTGTTCTAATTGTGTGAAAAAGAGAACTCTCTCTCTTTCTCTCTCTCTCTTTCTTTCCCTTTTGTGAATGCAAAAGCTGATATTTGTATTGTATTGTCCAGAGTACCCCCACACCCACCCCACACCCACCAAAAAAAAGACCTGGGATTCCTTGAACCACTTGAAATTGCAAAAGGACGTGGCGAAACCAATTTAGCGAACAAAGTCATGATTTATTATGCAAGCTTTAGTATGCATAGAACAAATAAAGAAGAAAGTTGTTGCATAAGAATTACCAACCTCGCTGGCAATCCCAAACTTGGCACAATCAATTGCGAGACGAGTTGCGCGCCCGATGCTCTCTTTGGTCCTTGACAATGTCTCTATCATTCCTTCAAATGCATCACGAGCAACAGCTGCCTCTGTACCCCCACTTAGAGAACCACCAGCAGTCCGTTTACCTGAATTCGCAATCCTCTCCTCAAATTCTTCATTCTCGTGTTGTTTGGTGGATGAAGATTTGTGAACATCAGATGAAGGAGAAGATAGAGATGAGTGGGGATGTAATATTTGTACATCCAATTGGGGCACGCTCCTGGATTCAAACACTTGGGCAACAGGTTCAAGGCTTGGACTCCTTCCAGGAATGTCTGCATTTGGAACCAAAAGAGGAAGAGGATTTCCATGCCAATTTTGGAAGTGAGATTGTCTCTTTCTTGCCCGAGCAGCAGCAGCAATAAGATGTTTCATAGACATAACAGAGTCTGAAACTTTTGAATCAATTGGAAAACTCGCTTTGTCGTCTTTAACAAAATCCGGCCTGAGAAATGCAGAATTAATTATGAGCATCGAAAGATAACTAACATTATCTGTTGATGGAGGTAACGAGAATTTAAAGAATACCTATCACCAAGTGAGGAAATACTTTCAATTTGACTACCCATCACAACAGAATCATTGATCCATGGATCTGCTTTTGAGGTATTCTTCCTTTCGTCTCCAGAAGAAGTGGGTTTGTTCAGTTCATTTGTTGGTTTATTGATAGATGAATTTAACCTACCAGAAGCTGCAACAGGGCCACTGTTGGATCCTACAGGAGCTTTCTTCTGAGCAATATTACCAGGTACTTTGCTGAAGTGCTTGTTCTGTAATTCAGCTAAAAATTTGTTATCAGCATTAGACTGCGGGGACCTTTTAGGGGATATTAAAACTGGTTTAGCCACCCTGGTTGATAACTTCCCAGAATTTAACTGTTTATGACTAGAAGATAACCGTGCAGCTGATATTTCTCTACTCTTTGCCATGCCCTGCAGAGCAGTTGCTGGTGAAGCTTTATTGGATGTTAGAGTAGGTAATACATGTTGCCTTGAGCCAACCTCAGCTGTGCCTAAAGTAGTCATGCCTATTTGTTCTTGGACATAATTCTTACTATGCAAAAAAGTTTTCCTTGTAGAATCTGACACAGGTGGAAGAACTGAAACTTTATTGGCAAATCCTCCATGAATTGGAGTTTTTGGCAATTCATAATCATCATCTTCATCACAAAGATGAACAGCTCTCCGCTTTTTTGGCAACTGCTTAACCGGTGAACGAACTTTGTCATGTTGCAATAAATCATTTTTACGAGCACCAGAACTTCTCAGTTTATTTTCAGCTTGCAATGCACTTTGATGACAGTTTGCTGGGGGAAGATCATCTTCATCTACAGAAGCATTTGGCTCGTTAGAAATTGTCTGCACTCTGAAGAAGCCAGTCTCAGCCTTTGCTCCTGGTGTTCTTTTAGCCTCTGTATTATCTATGTCATCAAGAACATTAGGACTTTTAGAATCATTTTTTCTGCTTGTTTGGACTTTTATCGCCGTTGTATCATCTGCAGTAGCTGAAAATTTTGACCTTTTGAAGGGACAAGAGACTTCATTTATCTGAAAGGTTTGATTTTCAAAGCAATGCTTCATATTCCCTTGGGAAAACTCATTTTTCTCCTCCTCAAAATTGACTTTGATATTCGTTTGAAAATCATCCACAGCCAAAGAATACTTTTTCTCTTTCAGCAATTTGTTTTCCACCTTTACACTATCAACATCTAAACTAGATCTTAAATTATCTATAGATGACTCCATGTTCCCTGAAGAATTTTGTTTTTGCATCTCATCTTCAGATTTCTCAAAAGATAAATCAAGACGATAAACAGAGTCATTACGTGCTGCTGAAACTGCCGAACCTCTAAGCACTACAGTTGCATCCTCAGATTTCCTCTTCGAATCCACTGTTAGCTTTGGTTTGTGACCATTTGTCAATTCATTCTGGATCATATTATGATGTCTCTTCATTAGCTTGTTATCACAAAAACCTTCCTCTTTCAGTAAGGAATGATTGCATAGGCTAGATGTTGATCCTGACTCCTTCACTAAATTAGTACAATCGGCAGAAACCTTTTTCCTCTTTTTTGAAGAAGTAACTGGAGACACGCTATGACTTACATCATTAGAAGTGCCAAGCATTATATCTTGACAGTCTGACTTGTATTGTCTCTGCTGTGAGCAGGGCTCTAGCCCGGAGCTCTGGTTTTCCAGCCCTTTCATCTCCATTTTGCTATTTGATCCTTTCAAATTATCTTTTAGATTAATCTCCAAGGTATTATCTGCCACTTTATCATCTGAAGGCAGCTCAGACCCAAGAATTAGTTCGTTGGTATCATCTCTTATACCACTAGATTTTTTGTGCTGTAATTCTTCAAATTCTTCACAGATTTCCTTCACTGCTTGGGCGAAAAATTTACCTGTTTTACCCTGGCATCGAGCAGACACTTTATCTTTTGCCTCACTGGTGAATGCCTGAATATCTGCAGGTGCAACAAAAGCTCTGTTGCAAAAAGGGAAATTTCGAACTTACCACACAACTATATCAACAATATAAGAAGACATATTGAAGGGTGCACAAACAATCAATACCAAGATAGTAAGGAAATAATTTCTAGACAAAATGGATCATTTCCAAGGTTCATAATCAAATTCTCAGCTACAATGCACTTTCATATCTCTGTCAATGTCATCTAATCATATATGGTTTACCAAACATGAAGTAAACAACATGTCAGTACATATCTGCAAGGAAATAGAAACGCATCAAATTTCTAAATTTCTACCTGAAATAACTGTGTACCAAATAAGA
>CAIGRK010429479.1:0-14072 GCA_903798315.1 Fraxinus greggii | reverse complement strand
AAATTAACAATTAATAAGATTCGTCATTCATCCAACACAAAAGAGAACTTAACCTAGCATATTTATAATTGAATTACAAAAGAGAAATTGATTTGACGTCACCCAAAAACAAAAAACAAAAAAAAAAAAAAAAGAAGTAAGTAAGAGAAATCCATGTTCTTAGCTCGAGTCATGAAAATAGGTTATGAATCTCCATTCTCCTTATGTAATTCGTCTTGATTTCCTCCATAGACTTATTCTTTGCCTTCATATTATGTAGAATATGATGAAAATTGGATAGATCGGTGGTAGTGGACGTTCTAACCATGATTTGGAATATACATGATGCCCCAAGATTATTTTCATTTAGAGTTATATCAAAAGTATGAAATTAAGATTTTTCGCCTCAAGAATTGGCCATACGCATGGTACTCTGTCTCGCAGCCACATATAAGGGCCAGGTTTGGGGCATGTTGGCTGTAGACACTGGAGTGAATATTGCGGCCGCATAGTTTACTTCAATTATCAGTTTTCGCAATGTAGTCCCTAAACTTTCCGCAACATTTTTATCCTTTTCGTTTGTGATTCGTCCCTTTAGCTTCTAATTACCTCCAATTGAACTTGTAGGATTTTCACTGTTCATTTGTGTTCCGACGCAACTATTGGTATGTTGCAATTTAATCCCCATAATTTTAATTTCATCATCCCCATAATTTTAATTTCATCATTCTTCTCTATTTTTAGTTTGTTTTCTCCAATTCTTCATCAAATTATGAATTTTACTTATTAACACAATAAAATAACAAATTAGGTAATATTTTATCAAAAGAACAATAAAATCTCATTATTTAAGACCTTGAATAAGTGTAGAAAATACACTTATCAATAAAAAAAAAAAAGGTACTAGAATCATTTGTGAAATTGTGAATTAGAGGACCGATTAAGGTTTTTGAACCTTTTTCCTAGTATAAATACATAGTTTAGTCTGGAAAAAATAGTTGTGGACCTTGTGATTTTTATTTAATCTGGAAAAAAAAAAAAGAAGTCTAAATCGATGGTGTATTGAATACGTTGCCTATGTAATCTAAGCACCATACTTTTACTTTATACGTTCAGATCACTTGTTTGGTAAAGCTTTGCCAAACAAGCTTTACCAAACAATTATTTGCTAGAAAAAAAACTATACGTTCGTTCTTCCCCTTAACTAGTTATCGTTTACTTGTATTTCAATGGTTCTTGACCTAAGATGCAAGTTGGAACTTCTTAAAGTCGAGTTTGAACTTATTTACAATGTAGAAATTGCAAAAACGTTGTTAAAAGAGACACTCCACAGGTTATATGCATGCTATAAAGAAATGGCGACTCCAATCACTCCATTATCAGCTTCATCAAAGGAGACTATCCAAAGTAGTAGCTCAAGTCCTTCACAACCTTCTTTAGGTCTTTCTAAACACATTCCTTCTATTTTCAAAGCTAGATTTATGCAAAACATGCAATCTGAGAAGAATGATTTGGTGATTATTCGTTTGACATGTGAAGATTTGATCAATCCCAATTTTGACATATTATCTTGGCGGAAATTGAATGCGCACAAGTACAAAATCCCTCCCAAATTGTCAAAGATGTATTTACAATTCAAATATCCATAGTTGTTTCGGATTCAGCATTTTTCACGAGTTGTAGGATTCTCGATTCCTTTAGAAGTTCATTGGGTACAAAAATGGTTGAAGCCTTAATATGCACGAATAATTGGTTGCATAACAGCAAGGAACCTATAATGATTCGTCAATATTTGGACAAGGTAGAGATATTGGATGACTGGAAGAAAGCCGTAGAAGATGACATTCATTTTCTATTATTAATTTTGAAATTTCTACGCGTATTGATTTTTAATTGCTCATCAATATCATCAATAAAGACTAATGAATATTTTGATATTTACATATTATACAGAAGTCGATCATGTGTTACAAAAATGGGATATTGATCCAATTATTATGAAATGAGAAGCTAGAACGCAATTTTTATACGCATGTTCTTATTCTGATATAGTTGTTTGTAAAAGTTTGAGTGGAGATAGCTATTGGCAAGTTGCCAAATGCTAACTTGCTACTATTTTTTGGCCTTTTTGTTAGTATTTCAAATTTCAGCTCATTTAAACTTATATGTTAACTTGTTTTAATATATTATTATAATGTCGATAGGTAAACGAGCGGACTAAAACCGAACCAAACAACAAATAATGGTTTGGTTTGAAAATAAAAAATTGATTTGATTTGGAAAAATTTCAAATTGCGTAAAATGGTTTTAGTTGAAAATATGGCACAAACCGCCCAAATCAAATCTCACTCACCCCTAGTATAAGTAGTATGTGGCGAATTACGTCATTTTCATTAAGCAAGAAGCAAAATCTTCAACGTCCCCCACCCATTCTCCTGCCAGTGAGTACGTCTTGACTATATCGAACCAAGCTCTCCACCATATGGACGACAAAGTGCAGCGAACATTGTTGAAACAACCCCAAATGTACCATCCTCGACAGAAGTGGATATATTGACGAATGAGACTTGTTGATGCTATGGCTAGGTAACAAGAAGAGTGGATTTCCATTTGATCGGTTTTTTCATTTTCGAATGACGAGAAATGACATTTAGGAGGACTTCTCAATCATTCGAATACAATTTTTAGCAAGAGTTGTGTTCTGTAGTTGCATTAGGGAACTACGTACATTGTCAAAAGGGATAAATAAACATTTACCTAAAGTATTTTTATATCAGACATTTTCTACTCAAATCTATAAAAACAAATTCCACCACAATTTCCTCTATTTATTAACATGTAATTAATTATTTTCTTTTTTATTTTTTAAAATAAACATAAAAATATTTATTAAGCCCCTGTTTGAATATTGATTTTTAGGAGAATGTGGGGTTAAAAGTAATGAAAAATTTTGAATGTATGTGTAAAGTATTTTATTGTGTGAATATGTGTGGTTAAAAATGAATATGTACAAAAAAATATTCAAATAATGGTTATCAAATTGGGCTTAAGAGCTTGTTCGGTAGAGATTAAAAGCAAATTAAAATTGAAAATATGGTCGTTATTGATTCTCACTCGTCTAATAAAAGTCAACAATAACGGCTAATTTTTCAATTTTAATCCGATTTTAATCTCTACCGAACACGTCCTAAGTGTAATCAAATTTTAGTGCAACCCGTGGCCTATGTATACTAGATATAACCCATAACCCAAGTCCTGAACCAATTACGCTCAATCCGATTCTATTCAATTTTATCCTTTTCATAGACTCAAAACATTTATAAAATCGGGGAAAAAAAATCGAGATCGAGTTGAATTATGTCCACCCTAGTAAATCATTAATCATACTCACAGATACGATATCCTAAAAGGATTCTCAATACCGCGACTGAACTTTTCAAAAAGAAAATGTAAAGCATTCTGAGTTCCCCCAATTACTTCGTGGAACGAAGGAAATTAAATACAATGGCAGTGAAATTTCATTTGTATCACAAAATTTCATTTCACTTTAAATTGGTCACTCAACTCAAATTTTGTTCTGAGTTGGCCATTCCGTCCCTATCGTTCATTTGACTAAGAGAAAATGTGAGATAACAGTCTATACTCAACTATACTACCCCCAACAAATTTTCCATTAGTCATCAACTGAGAAACATGGATAGAATTATCAAACCGTAACAAATATTTAAGTTCAATGACTAACTTAAAAAGCAAAATGAATTTCGGTGACTGGGATAAAAGACCAACGAACCAATGATGTGTTTCCCACAACTATGAAAGAGAATCAAAGGGGTACAACAATGGCTTGACAGATCTCAAAATACTTGTTCCCAATGTTTTGTACAAGCAAAAGAATAAGATAAGCACCAAAAACCCTAGCCTATCCTTCAAGATCAGAAGAATTTCAGTCTAAAAAAAGTCACTATTTCCCCCACAACTCAAAAGGGAAATAATAAGTTCAGCTATTCACTTCTATCATCAATTAAACCTGATAAAGAAACATATCCTCCTACCGTTTGTAGCACACAAACTTACCAAAACAAGAACAAACAAGTCCTGTTAACTACGAAGTGAATCTAGCACAGCAGTAGGGATTTACCACGTTGCCACTCCAATTTCCATACCATCTCAAGCAAACATCACAAACGACTAGCATATTCTAATCTGCTTTGTAATTGCTAGTCTCCTCAGTCGACAAATAATGGTGTCCGTCCATTCCCCAACTCAAACAATAGAGACCACCTCTCCAAATATCAAAAACCCCAAAAGACATCTATCTCCACTCCCGACAATTGCCACACCTCCAGCCGTCCTCCTGAGGCAACTGCTGGTCCCATGGAGAACAATGGCTATGAATGCATACACCACATATTTGACAAGAAAGGTCCGGGAAAGGTTCACTGTGGGAACAGATCTTACAAGGAATACGAAGATCAGTTTCAACAGATATCATAGGTTCTTCATTATCATAAGATATCTCGAGAACTTCATTCTGCGGGAATGCAGATGAATTTTCCCAGTTTTCTATTGGGACTTCGGGTAATTCAGCACCATTTGAACCACCAGCATCTTCAGAGTCAAGCAATTCATTAAAAGAGAAATAGGTCTGAGGTTCAAACTCCGAATCATCAAAACCTAGACAATCATAATCCAGTGTTATAGCATCGTCAAATCCCCCATTGGAAACATCCCATTCAACAAGAGGGGAAAATGAATCTTCCACAGAGCTCACGGTATTTGCCTCAAAAGGAGTTGATGGTTGAACCTGAAAAGAATAGGTTGCCGAAGAACAATTTACATTGTTTTCCGGTGCTATGTGTCTCCGAACAGGCAACTTTTCAGTTGAGTTGAAGACATTTACTTCTAGAGGAGAAGTTAAGCTATCAATTGGCAAAGAACAATTAGCATCATTTTCCTGCTTGATATGCCGTCTGACTGGCAGTTTCCGAGGTCCAGGCTCAGGTACAGTGGCATTAACCCATCCGCGATCCACTTTCGACTTGTCCTCAGTAAGTTGTTCGACTCCAGAAAGAGAAACGAGGAGAGGATCATCTAATGGCACATGCACAGCTTCCTCTTTAGCTTGTGCAGGGATTACACTGGAATCAGAGTCCATTCTCAACATTTCCTGCTTTGGAACCTTCTTCATCATCTTCTTCTCCAATGCTGCCTTCTTTTCTGGAGGTAAGTACGGGCATACGGGTGATCTGAGCCTACGGCACTTGCAGCATTTGAATCCAACAACCTCAAAAATCTTGGACTCATCCAATTCAACAGAATCAGCATGAAACCAATCTATTAATAGCCACAATGCCAACACATTAGTTACTTGCATAGCCACAACAATAAAAATAATAATAAACTAATGAATGAAGATCACGTATAAAATTCGTTAAAATAATCTTACGTTGGCATGTTTCGCAGCGGATGTACATTAGATCAGAATTATATGGCTGATTACAAAGACGGCAATCAGGTCTTGCCAAGTCCATATGTGGATTGCCTTTCAGAAGAATGTTCTTCAATCTGAAATCAATTCCATTGTCTTCACAGTTCTTCTTCCTCCATATTAGGCCCCAGGATAATTTTTTTCCTTTGTTTACAGATACAGAAGAATCAATTGATTTCACCTCAGGAACACGCTGCACAGTTCCAATTGATGCTGATAACCCATTATAGACTGCTTGCTTGCCATGTTTATTAGCAGTAGCTGTGTTCAGAATGTCTCGTCCTTGAAGGAGTAAAGGACTTCTGGGGGAGGCATTACAGGTTTCAATTCGAGTTAAAGCCCGGGTCTGGTAGCATTGCTTGCAATTTATCAAAAACTCAACTTCCTCGTTCACGTGAATTGTTGAACTGGTAACACATTGCTTGTGACAGAGACCTGCTCAATAAGATTTTATTGATAACTGATGAATAATTTGATAGTACTGTCATAAGCAAGAGGAGACTCAACACTGCCCACTAAAATTTTCAAAAAGAGAACGTAAAAGAATTCCCCAAATTGTTAATATGATCCCAATCCTTTCACAAAAGGGGATCATTAATGGTAGATGTAGGCATTTCTTTCTAAAACTTGAGTGAAAACTGAATATAATCTTCCATACATCTGACAAACTATTATAAGAAGCAAATTCAGGCATTATTAACCCTCTTACATATACCAAAGGGACGGTGCATCACTGGCATGTAATAACTAAATGACAATTCACAATTAAGACAGATATTAGCGTCCTCCAAGATCTTTAACCAAAATATTATTTCAATAGATGATTAATCATCAAATGAGAGGCACACATGCCACACGGTTTTTGTGAGAAAATAGAGCACGATATACTCTTACCGATTTTCGTCCAGAATTCACTGCCCCTGGTTCCCCATCTCTTAAAAATTAATTTCAAGACTCCATACGATTCCAAAGATACACAGCAACGTAAAGCTCACTAATTACAATTACATTACTGTGGAACCAAAAATTATGGTTCCGTACTTATCTTTTGGAGGGGAGAAGGGACTGGTGTGTGATAAAGGGAAGGAAAATAGGTTTGTCCAAGAGAACAAAATTGATAAGAACTTGAGAACACACATCGCAATTAGAGGAACTCTGTAAATCAATTGTTAGCAACCTTTCAAGCATTCAGCAGGGGGGCAGATAAGTTGGAAGAGCATCTTTTTCAAGACACATAAGAGTTCTATATAATGCCATTATGTGCAACGTTGTTGCTTGTAATACAAAATTTATTTGTGAATCCTAGAGATATATGCCAATTCTTCCCACAAGTATATATCAAAAATGCCCAACAGTAGATTAGAGATACGGATCCTGCATCTTCTCCATTGGTTATGTTTGCGCCACTAAATGGTGCTTTAGAATAAAGTTTTAATTTACTCAACAGAGAAACAATGAGGAAAGACACCCAATGACCTCTATTCTGAATTTCTAACACCCTGCCTCCAATTCATGTTAACTGCCAATACTAACATTTGATGCAAGGATGAAATTGAACACAATAGCTGAAACGATGGAATGACTCCATGGATACAACATGCACCACTAAAAACACTTTTGAGAACAGTAATATAACACTAACTACATAAGAAAAACAGATGTAATGGAGAATAAAAGCGAGATACCAAAACAGAAGTTAATTTACAAATAGAAAAGATTATAAAGCAAAAATGGTTGTAATGGAACAACATTATTATCCACAGTTGGAGATATAAACAAGAGATGATTTCTGTTTGGTAAACATCTAATCCTATTTTTCACCCAGTGTATTACACACTTCACTTTTTTCTGGTACTCACATTTAGTTCCTCAGCATTCATTTAGAAGGGGGATATTTGGAAATTCAGTAGTTTTCACTATGCTCCTCAAATTGGTTCAAGTATATTGGACGAAAATGCAAATTTCAAAAACTGTTACAGAACTAATAACAATTCAATAAAAGATGGTATTGCAATACCTTGGCATGCACTGCACTTTACAGCATTCCTGAACATTACAAAAATTGAGAAATATTAATGAAAGAAAAGTGGTGCAGGGGCAGAAACAGTAAAGGGNGCTCCTCAAATTGGTTCAAGTATATTGGACGAAAATGCAAATTTCAAAAACTGTTACAGAACTAATAACAATTCAATAAAAGATGGTATTGCAATACCTTGGCATGCACTGCACTTTACAGCATTCCTGAACATTACAAAAATTGAGAAATATTAATGAAAGAAAAGTGGTGCAGGGGCAGAAACAGTAAAGGGAAAGACAGGTGAAACAAAATACCTAAACAAGACATTCTGATGACATGAAGAACAGTAAAAATTGTCCATATTATCTCGCCTCCACAACAGATAAGAGAATATATTTTTGCGGGAACCCATTAACTGTTTCCTCTGCAACTTGGACAACATGTCCACAGGCTTGTCCTTCTCCACACTTTCTTCATATTCTTTAATTAGATATAATGGAATCTGTGTCTCAGAAAACCAATATCTTTCCTTTCCATCATTGCTTTGCTCTATTTCTGTTATACTTTTCATCACCCGAGAAGGCAGATGCTTCTGACTCCCAAAAGCAACACAGTATCTAATTTCGTGTTCTGTGTTTTTCTTACCACATATAAAAGCATTTCTAAAAGCAGAAGCTTCAGTTTCTGGACCTTTTCCATCAAAGGGAATCTGTTCCGGACGAACAAGATCACTCCATCTGACATGAAAATCAAGGTATCTGACCTGATGCAAAAGCCAATTGTACGTATTAGGAGAAGTATCATTAAATTTCACCAAGACTGAATGCTGCCAGAATAAAGTAAAAGAACAGCACAGACATATAGTCAGGATACTAAAATTGAATGATAATGACGCACCTGAAGTGCAAGCTGTGCTGCATTTCTACACATCTCAACTGCTGACCGCCAGACAAGCTGCCTGCTTCTTTTTGGAGTCTCATATCCTTCGACATAATGAATACCAGGTATCTTTTTGGAACCACCTGTATGCCAACATGTCAGTAAAATACTTTTAGATCTATCAAAATGGAAAACGGTACTTCCATAAAACAGTATATTGCAAACATCACAAAACAAAGGTATTATGCATTGTGTTTTTTCTACAGAACAAGAAAAGCAGAGAGTGTCTATATTACCTTGCCGGGCTGCTTTTTTTACCATTGAACATGGGAGAATCCCTCTCTGGAATATTCGCTTTGATAGGGTTCCTCCTCGCCACCAAGTGAAGTCACTCAACAAGTCCTGACTATCAATAGCAACTTCAGCCGTAGCAGATGGCTTCCTGCCACGCCTCCCTGGTCTACGCTTCTGAGTAGATCCAGTAGCACTGGCTGCACTCTGAGATGCAGAAGATTCAGTTGAACAATCATCAACAAGCTTCACCCAATCTCCAGAAAGAGCAATGGTCCGTATGTTCTCCTCAAGCTGCAACAGAAACACCGTCACGCAACTGAAAGTATATAAAGTCCAACAAACATAAAGAGTGTTATAAACAAACATTGGCTGTTTTTACCATCAGTGATTGGGTAAATGGCCGAGAGGGAAATCTCAACCTCGTGAAAGATCAAGATTAATATTTATAAAATACACATTTTCCCGCAACCCAGGTACATCGTCCACAGGGAGCAAGAAAAGATAAACATGCATGTCGCATACACAAAACAGATACACATGAACACTGGACAGTCAAGTACTGTTCACGTCATCAAACCATTGGTGCATTCACATATAGTGCCTATAAGACTTGACAGGCTGATCACATCAGATAGTGTAAACACAAAGCAAGTAAAACTGCTATAGCAAGAAGCTTACTTCAAGCATAAGGATCTTTACAGCATTGTAATTGGTAGCTTGTTCAATCTGTTTACGCCATCGCTTCCTGAAATTGTCATTAAGGAAGGGACCAACTATCAGACCGCCTAAACTCTCCTCCATGAACAAAACATATGCTGAAATGCCAGGAAGGCTTCCTTCCCCACTCTTTACAGAACGCAGTCCAGTAAGGGCTTTCAAAGCCCCTTTGGTTAAATTTGAAGCAGCTGCATTTAATAAACATCCTCTCTTGCTGGCCACCTGAGCCTTACAACAAAAGCACCAGCTACACCTTTCCCTTGGGACTTCCAGAAGCTTCTTCTCTGTAATTGGCCAGAAGAACCGCATAGCTGCTGATGAGAATGCTTTTACCTGAAGAGAAACACTGGCAGACATAACTTTTTTGTGGTTATCTAAAGAGCGAGACTCAGAGACCTGACTTTCTTCAGATGAAAGGACAGCCAAATTTGCAGCTGCGGATGCAGCAAATTCTCCATGCAAATAATAATTAATGTATCCTTGCATCTTAAAGGATGAGCCAGTGTATAAGAAACTCTCTAATGAACTTCTACAAGATTCTGTATCAACTCTGTCTTTAAGCTTTTCGCAAGGAAGAGCCACTTTAGAGTGGATAAGGGTACCACTGACAGGCTCCCGGCAGTTAATAATGCTGTGTGAAACAACTTCTGATATACTTGACGTGCTTTGTTGGCTTAACTCAAAACAATCTGCTGCCTGACCAACCGAACCAGTAAATATAGCTGGTTCAGTCATTCTGGGTTTCAGTAGAGAATTGGACTGTTTTCTTGTTGTCACACAGTTCCCCTGCTGATCAGGTGGAAACTCTGTATCCATAAAGTTCCCACTTGGCATGGGATCCTCAAAGAAGATCTTAAGAGATGAAACAGCCAAGTTCCCTGAACTGATAGTTTCACACCTACCAGTGTTCTCAACTTCAAAACTCTCAGGGACTAGCTTGTCCACCGAAGTAGCCAAGTAGGTAGTACACATGCTACTTTCTTTATGGTTTGCTAACTGAATATCAGTTTCAGATGTTCTATTTCGCGGTAAAACGTCCTCTGGCATTTCCCAATACTGCAAAATCCCCTGGCATATAGTTGAATACATGGTAACATGCTCCACTTTCGAATGAAGAGCTTGGAGAACTCTAGGAATGTCATGTCTGTGATAGTATTTGAGACAAACTTCTGAGTTAATTGAGGCCTTCAACCTGCAATTTCATTTGGTAACAAAAATCAAACTAACATTATCAAAGATGAGCTGCAGCTTAATGTTACAGAATGAGAGAAAAAGAAACTTTGATGTTAATTAAGAGGGCAACACATGTATCATCTCACTTATCTTAGTTCTTAAATAAAGATTCTAAAGGTTGACAGAGGAGAAAGAATATAAGATAAGGCATTAGAAACATACACAAGTAAATGGTCACAAGTACCCACAAAGACTTGTTCATAACAGTCGACACCGAAATTTTCTCCTGCCCTTAAAGCTGTACCTCTCAAAATTTTAAGTCCTGTAGCATTTATTTTACACTCAGGACAAAACCATGGTCCTTCAGGCATATACATTTTACAGAGTCCCAAACATCTTGAATGGTAAGACGATGGGCAACCATCACAACAAAGCAGTAATCCATCCATACCACAGAGACGGCATTCATCCCCATTACCATCCTGGTCAGCAACAGAGCTCTCAACTGGTCCATTTATTTCAGACCCCAAAGAATGAGAATTAAGCAACGGCTTTATCTCGTGACACTCTGCAATGATTTGCATTGCATCTTTGTCCTTGCAGGCAGAAGTTTTAGAATATCTCGGATGAACTCTTCTCGGTCCACCTGCAGGGGCAACCATTCTCCCTGTATCAGTGTCTATTCCCACTTCTAATTCTTCACGCATGTCAATTTCTACTCTTATCTCTTCAGAATCCAGAATATCATCACACAAAATTTGCAAAATCAATAGCTTCCTCCCAACAGATAAAGTATAATAATCTCTCTCCAGGGTATGTGCATAAAATCCTTTCCAGTCAGGTCCATCTGTATACCCCATAACCATTAAATAGTGGACCAAGTAAACTGGCCAAGTCAATGAATCAAGCAAACTCCAATCTATGCACCTGAGAGCAGAAAGGTCAAGAAAAATATATGAGCAATCGCGCAAAATGACTCGCACAAGAAAGAACATGAGTATACAGTAAGTGATCCTCAACGGAACATTTTCAAGTGAGGGCATAATTAGCAGGAGAATACTTCATGTAATGTGGATAAATAAAAATGTCATTTCAAGATTTTGTTTGGCATACAGGAATAACTTGTAATGAGCAAACGATTGCGACAATCCGACACCCAAGGATTTATGAGAAACAATGCAAACTACACTATCATAGACAAGAAATTCATACAAATTACTTCGTGTGTTATGTATTGAGAGAACGATTTTGCATTCTTCTCCTTACTCTACTCAAGTATGATAGAAGCAAGCAAAAACAAGAAAAGAATAGCTCCATGGAAGATACACGTCAACTTTCATTAACAGCCAAAACAGCAATTGAAGTGCATACATTTACCCAAAAAAAAAAATTGGAAAGGAATTCTAACAGATCTAAGAAAGTACCTCAAGCACTTTGATGCAAGCTCTGAACCTTCAGATAAGAGCCTTTCAATATGGCGCTTCAAGGCAGACATTAAAGCAACATGAACAGAGTCCAACAAAGTGTTCGCAACAGAGCAATTGAGCGCCCCCACAAAATCATCCAATCCAAATGGATACAGAAACAGTGGGACACTAAACGAACGCAGAACACTATATACAGAGAAAAGGTGTGAAACATACTCCTCTGCGACTCCAATGTGCCCAGAAGATAGAGGCAATTCTGGTGGAGGAACAACTGGTTCTTCCACTTCCAGACTAGCATCCTGCTCCTGAGCATCCTCACATGAATCACTTGATGAATCACCATCAGCATAAGTATTGCCTTCTTCTTGGAACTCCTCCACTTCAATAGCACCAACCCCACCGTTTGTGGGCTCACTTAACAACAATGCTTCAACCTTATTATCAACAGTAGCATTTGCTGGCGCATTTTTAAATTTAGGAGTCTTTGCCTGTACATCTTTACTTAACAGTAGCTTATCCAACTTCTTTTTCCTCTCCAACCATTCACCAATTATTTTGCTATCTTCAACCAAAAGCACCTTCAATTCACCAGTCTCTAAATCCTCACAATCACCGTCCTCGTAATCTATCCTGTACAAACCAGAATCATAAGATGCGACTTTTCCCAAAAACACCCCATTGCCCTCAAATTCTTTCATTACATATCTACCAACTATTCTTTTCGACCTAGTCTCCACTATTTTCCTCTTACCGTCACCATCCACTGTTACATTCTCTACGTCCTTTATCTTCCTTTTTCTCCCCCGGCGCCTCTCCGATCCAACCACTGTAGACTCCATTATTTCAACACCTAAATTTACCCCAAAATAAATCCAGCGCTTCTAGGGTTTCTCTTCCTTGGATGTGTTTGATATATCAGTTACAAGTAGTCTCTTTCATCGCACCTGTTTCAGTAGATTAACACAAAGTTCAGGACCTTCTCAGATCGATATCACGTAATGAAAGAACGGAAATTAAGCAGCAAGTGATTCTACCCAAAAAAAAAAAAAACAATGCAAACTTTGCGGTTATCTTTTAATATCAGATATCAAATATATATATAATAAGACGAAGAAAATGCATATAAAATAAAATTTGGGGAAAATTCAAAATTCCGATTACCAAATTGATTCCGGTGCCGATTCGAATCTGTTAACGGACAGCATCGGTTGCCATATACATAAACGTGAAAAAAAATTAATGGAAAAAAGACGAACGGTACCTTTTGAAGATACACTAATTGAAACCTCGATTGAAGAATAATTTGAGAGAGAGAGAGAGTAGGCAAGTGATTGCCGTATGATGTGAGGCACAAATAACCCTAACCAGGGCACACTTCATGTATTCAGAATTTAATGGGGAAGATGGACTTGGAACCCTCTCGATAACAGGATTAATTATTTTTAACTCGTTCTGACTCGGATGAGTTCCGAGTCATGCTGTGCTTGTTAATTATCCTATCCCTAAAAACAATTTATCCTAATTGTATTCCAATGTATGTAAAGATAATAATAATAATAATAATATCTAGCCATATTTGCTGATATTAAAATCAATTTTTTAATAAATTTTGATAAAAATTGATGAAATATGTTGTTAAAAAATTGTGGATCACATGAAATATATGGTTAAAACTAATTTTTGAGTTTGAATTGAATAAAAATCAAGATTTAATCCTCACCAAACGAGTGGCTAAGCAAATTTGTGAATGAGATATAATGTTGAAGTTTTATATTGGACTTCATTTATCAATAGAAGCACTCTAGAATTGCATAAAAAAAATCTTGCTTTTTTTTTTTTGGTATTAAAATGCTTGCCTTTAGACCAAAATATCTTTGTTTTAGAAGGTGAATCCATTCCTTTTGATCTAACATTGACAAGTAATCATAAAGTGGGTGGATTTGGCGTGGGCGATGCAAACATAGTAATTCAAGATTCATTATGTGTTCATTAATACGGCGACGAAAAATCAAATTATCAAAATATTTATTCTTTTTTCTACTTCTGCTTCCAAGTGCAGGATAACCCCAAGGGGTTGTGGGTTTTTTCTACCAATTGG
>CAIGRK010429322.1:0-12856 GCA_903798315.1 Fraxinus greggii | reverse complement strand
TTATTATTGTTGTTGAAGTTCTTCGTCTGCTCCATCATAGGCATGGAGACGATCACACCTCTTGTGAATTTAAGGTCATGATGTTGATGGAATCATGCTTTGATGCGAATGAGCAACCCAAGATTGGTTGATGCTGCGGAGTATTATAACGAAAAGATTCATTAGATAAACTACTTATTGATCCATGCCATATCTACTTTTTCTGTTTATATTATATTCCTATGATCTTTTTAAGGTTGGAAATAGATATTAAATTTTTTCGTCTTTCGCATCCTATTGTTGATTTCAACAGTCGAAGATGGTTTCCTTAAGAAGCTTTTCTACGAGAGATCAAAGAAAAACTATATAAATATTTTAAATTGAGTTACTTCAATTAATAGTAAAGAAGATAAAAATTTAGTCATTTGAAAATGGTAAAAAATCACATGATGTATATCCGATACTTTTAGCTATGCTAGTTGATCAAGGGTTTACTAACATATTCGGTTTCAAGGCGACATCGAAGTTTACATTTGGTGTTGGGAACATGATGCTGGAGCAACAAATGGAAATACTAAGAGACATATTGGAGGGTTTCATATGTGTAAATGATTCGAAAAATGCAACCTTTGCAATTGCAGGTAAGGACGTTGACATCAAGAACAATGACTTTCGAAATATCGAAGTAGAAGATCATGAATGATCAATAAACTTTTTTAAATTGATGGCGCAGAAGAAAGTGCAAAGAATCTCAAACAAGGCCATTAAGGATATTCAAAAGCAAGAATTGAAATAAATACACTCTTAATTGTACAAGTTTTAATCAAAATTTTCAACTCTAAAAGGGCTTGCAAAGAGTTTAAATAATAAACGAACTGCCTTTTTTCGATATACGTAATTGTAAAGTATTCTTCCGAAAAAAGTTCTTTCTATTTCACTTTTTCTAGGGAATAATATAATTAAAAATGAATAAAGTAATGACGATAATGTAATTATCTAATAGAAAATCAAAAACGACCTAAGATAGACCGTGAGTATGAGCTTACTGAGAAAGTCAATGAGGACCTAAGATAAACCGTACGTATGAGCTTCCTAGGTCTCGTGTATTTCTAGTGTATTGACCATGGTGCACACGACTTACACAAAAATATCTTTCTTTGGTACATATACATCTAACCTTTTTGACACTTGACAAAAAAATATCTATTTAGACGTTAGACATCCACCCAACAAACACGCGATGTATAACTAAAAAGGTCAAATCATCCAAAATTAATATCCTTTACTTAAATGCCAAATAGTGACTATTCAACTTACATTAAGCTCATATTTGGTTCAGCAAACAAAAAAAAATTTAAATTTAAATCAAAGTCAAAAATTAAATTATTTTAGAACACATTCTATTTGTTTCACAACTTTTTTTATCACGCATCCCATCACTTTTATCAAAATTTATCAAAAATTTAATTTTTATTTAAACCAAACAAGGTCTAAATGTTGTTCTATATTAAAAAAAATTTACCCTTTAATAAATATAGACCATATGCTTGTCGCGTGACCTTTTAACATCAAAATAAACATTTTTCGTCATGCGGATATCATGTGCACAATGTAAAAAGATAAAGGATATGAATGTCAGAAATAGAAGATTGAGGACATTACTGCTACTTATAGAAGATTGGAGACCCAAGAGGAATTTATCTGATAAAATAGGATAGAAACCATTAAACTAATAATTGAGACATTATTGAAATTCAAGGATCAATTTAACATTAAGCAAAACGTTTAGGACCAAAATGGTTTCATTCCAAATTTAATCAAAGCAAATTCTCACAAGCTGCAGTGCAACTCAGCGTCAAGAGAGCAGGCTCAGCAGCAGCAGGAAAGATGTCTTGCAAGGCGATGCTTATAGCGACCTCACTAACCCACGCCCGGCCTCTAACGACTGCCACCGCATCAACTTCCTTCTATTCTTCGCGGCTGGTTCCCCAGCCACCGGACCTGATAAAATGGGTTCAGAGAGAAGGAGGGTTCGTTCACCAGTCCATCAAGATAGCCCAGTTGGAGGAGGGATCCGGTGGGTTCGGGCTTGGGCTTGTGGNCGGACCTGATAAAATGGGTTCAGAGAGAAGGAGGGTTCGTTCACCAGTCCATCAAGATAGCCCAGTTGGAGGAGGGAGCCGGGGGGTTCGGGCTTGGGCTTGTGGCGGCTGAGAATATACCAAAAGGGTCCGACCTTATTTCGCTTCCGCGTCATATTCCACTCAAATTTGAAGCAGCAGATGCCGAAGATGGAGCTCACTCTGCTTTGGTTAATCTAGCTCGAAATGTTCCTGGTATGTTTTTTTGAACAAATATTTGGTGGGACATTTTTCTTTGATGATTTTTTTTTCCCTGAAAATCGATGTGTTTATGCAATTTTTTGGTGTTTTATATAGCTTTCTGTGAGAAAGATGAAAGACTTGGTTTTGAATTTTATTTTCTTGGGTATTTTTAGAATAATCGATTTTATTGGTTTATGATAAAGCTAAAAGAAAGCTAATGCTGGGTAGGCTTCTCTTTTAAGGTCATTTTTAATATTTTGCTTTCTAGTTTATGCTTTTTCTTGTTCGTGTGCATATGACGTTTTTTGTTATAGTAGACAGTCTATATGGTTGTATCGAAAACTAGTGTCTTTACATCCAAATAAGCTTAATTGTGGACAATTGTTACTGTTTTTTGTTCAGTTGAGAGATTAGTGTGGAGCACGTTCCTCTTTTTAGTTTTTAATTAAATGAGAGGTCTTCACTATTTATCATGATAGCTTATTATCTCTTTTCCATATGCATCAGAAGTGACAATCAAAAGACCTTGATTTCAGTGCTTTATTGATATAGGACATTCTGGTGTCGCTGTCATTTATTGGATCAACAAGTCTTGAATTATTATATAATAGAGTGACTGGTGCTATTCTATGAACTGCTGAATGTTAATTGTTTTGATTCAGGTCTGGTTTGGAATCTTATAAATCTTAGGGTCTGAGCAATCTAATTTTTGTTCTGTTCAACTCTTAACTGGAATAGCTTAGTTGTTTTATTGAATTTTCCTGCTATAAAATAAAATTCTGTCTCAAAATATAAATTCACTCATGAAATGGGAGTAATTATTTTATAGTTAAGTTATCATTGAATTAAAATGGGCTAACAATAATCAGCTAACAATAATCAACTTTTAGATGTAGTCAAATTGCAGTCTGGTTCTAACTTGGTTTCAACTGATACTTGATTGAGCATAACAATGGACTCGTTTTCAAGCTCACAGTAATAAACTTTTCAGACTAAAACTCCCAATTTGCATTATACTAAAACTGGTCTTAGTATTTGCCGAATATTATCTTAGTTTGAATAAATGGACCTAAAATCAAGTCATAATGAATATAATGAGGATTGATATTTGATAAAGAATCTATAATCATCATTTGCTGATTATAGAAGTCATCCATCTGATTTTACATTATCAAATTTTAATATACTATTAGCTTCTAATGGTCACTTGTCATGTATTGTTACATCAATACAAGAATGTGGTATCTGTAGCAAGAGCCTCTCATTACAAGGGTTGTAGATAAAAAACCGGTCATGTCTAAAGAAATTCATTTGAAAGCATATATCTGAATAAGGTCTCAATGGAACACGGAAAAGTTAAATGATCCAACTCATCATAAACTCAGCTGGAAATGAAAAACACTGCATTTCTCATGATCTATATCAGAAAATAATGGAGAGATTGTATATTCACACAAATCCACGTTCTTACAATTCTTACCTCATTATATACTGCAGTACAATAGATGAAGAAAAGGAAAAAAAATTCTAATCTAAGAAAGGGAAAGATTGTTTCCTAAATCAACTCTGATTATCCTATACAAAAGATATTATAATATTCTCGTATTAAAATGAGATTTCTACACTCCCTCTCGTGTTGGATCATAGATATCGATCATGTCCAACTTGTAGATGCACTCGTCGAATGTTTGTTTCTGTAGACCTTTGGTGAATATGTCTGCAGTCTGTTTTCTGATAGGGACATAGATCATTCAAATAGTTTCACTTTCAACTTTTTCCTTGATGAAGTGTCTGTCCACCTCTACATGTTTGGTTCTATCATGTTGAACTAGGTTAAGCGAGATGCTGATAGCTGCTTTGTTATCACAATATAGTTTAATAGGGAATTTTATTGGAATCTGTATCTCATCCAAAAGTTTCTTTAACCATAAACCTTCACATATTCCCTGAGCAGTTGCTCTAAACACTGCTTCTTCACTGCTTCTGGCTACTGCACTTTGTTTCTTACTTCTCCAGGTAACTAAGCTTCCCCATACAAAAGTACAATAGCCAGTGGTTGATCTCCTATCTTCTGTTGCTCCTGCCCAGTCAGCATCAGTGAATATTTCTCTCTCTCTCTTCTCATTTTTCTTGAATAACAGTCCTTTTCCAGAGGAGCCTTTGAGATATCTCAGAATTCTGTATATAGCCTCTAGATGAGTTTTCCTTGGGGCATGCATGTGTTGGCTTACCATGCTTACTGCAAATGCAATATTTGGTCTAGTGTGAGATAGGTAGATTAGTTTTCCCACTAGTTTTTGATCTCTCTCCTTTTCAACAAATTCTCCAACAATCTTTGTTTTCCTTATAGTGTCCATCGGTGTATCACATGGTTTACATCCAAGCATACCAGTCTCAGCAAGAAGGTCTAGAACATATTTTCGTTGAGACACACTGATTCCCTTCTTTGATATAGCTACTTCCATTCCTAGAAAATACCGCATCTGTCCCAAGTGTTTCACTTCAAATTCGACAGCTAATTCTCCTTTGAGCGTCTTAATCTCAACTGTATTTTCTCCTGTGAGAATTATGTCGTCAACATAGAAAATTAGAATTGCCTTCGTCCCATCTTCAAATAATCTGAAAAACATAGTATGATCTGATTGCCCTTATTGGTATCCTTGTCTTTTTATAACGTTTGCAAATCTGTCAAACCATGCCCTAGGTGACTGTTTGAGACTGTATAGATATTTTTTCAGTTTGCATACTTTGTTTCCTTCATTCCCCTTAGAAAATCCCGGTGGTAGCATCATATAGACTTCTTCTTCCAACTTCTCATTTAGAAATGCATTCGTAATATCAAGCTGTTGGAGTGACCAATCCATCACATCCCAGGTTTTATTTTCTTCTAGTGCTTTCATTTCATCCATTACTGCTTTTCGAAATTTCCAAGGCCTCTTGAATGTTTCTCGAAATTTCTGTGTTATCAAGGTTAGAAACGAATGTTCTAAATTTGGAAGATAGAGTATTATAAGCAACAAATTTTGAGATAGGGTGAATAGTGCATGATCGAGTCTGTTTCCTGAGAGCAATAGGTAGATCATCAGTGTCATGTGATTTAGGAGAAAGCTCGTCAGGATTTGGAACTATCACTGGTTCTGACTCTCTTGGTACATCGAGTGTGAGTTTCTCATTGTCTTTTGATTTTGGCTTCCTGAGTAAACAATCATCTCTTTGTCATGTTGTTCTTTCTATTCTCCCCCTGAGATTAAGTTGTCTTCTATAAATGGCATGTTAGATTCAGTGTTTGGGATAGAGTTGGAGGAACCAGGATCAAGAGGTATTTTCAAGAACCGATCTTCATTTTCACTTAGGATCTCCCCCTGAAGAGAGGTTTTTTGGAAGTAGGGTTCGTGTTCGAAGAAAGTGACATCAAGGCTGATAAATAATTTCTTTGTGATTGGGTTAAAGAGTTTATACCCTTTTTGTGTAGGTGAGTAACCAATGAATACACATTTAATTGCTCGGGGTTCGAGTTTGGTACGAAGATGGGAATGAATGTGAACAAATGCCGTACATCCAAACACTTTAATATGTAGATCGGAAATGAGGCGAGTGTTAGGAAAAAATCCTGGAATTTTTGGAGGGGAGTCTCAAAATCGAGAGCGCGACTAGGCATTCTGTTTATGAGGTAGGCTACTGTAAGGATAGCATCTCCCCAAAATGTATTGCGCATATTTGTGGTGAATAGTAGGGCCCGGGCTATCTCAAGTAAATGTCTATTTTTTCATTCAACAACCCCATTTTGTTGGAGAGTGTCGACACAAGGACTCTGGTGGATGATTCCATTTTCTTGGAATGTTCTTAGTGTACTATTGAAATATTCCGTGCCATTATCTGTACGCAGAATTTGAATTTTAGTGTGAAATTGAGTTTGGACCATGGAGTGGAAATTCATGAACACAGAATGAACATCAGTTTTGTCTTTTAGTATATAGATCCAACAAAGTCTAGTATGGTCGTCGATAAATGTGACGAACCACTTTGTGTGGGTACGATTAGGGATTCGAGAAGGTCCCTACAGATCGCTGTGTATTAAAGTGAATGGTCTAGATGGTTTGTACACGAATTTTTGGACTGATGAACGGTGGTGTTTTGCAAGCTCACAAATGTCACATTTTATATCGAAAAAAGAGTTATTCGAAAATATTGAAGAAAATATGTTTGAGATATTGAAAATTGGGATGACCCATTCGATAATGCCATAACAGAACTTCATTATTCCTAGGAACAATAACAGAATCACAATTAGCAAATCGACGTTGTTGACTCACATCAATCTCGTCAAAGTAGTAGAGTCCCTCACAATCTTTAGCATTGCCAATTGTCTTCCCCATTGATAGATCCTGAAAGACACAATAGGAAGGAAAAAAATTAGCAGAACAATGTAACTCTTTGTTAATTGACTGATGGACAATAAATTACACGATATATTTGGAACATGTAGAACATTTTCGCGTGCAATAAAATTAGAGATTCGAATACTCCCTTTTTCAGCCACTGGAGATAGAGAACCATCTGCAATTTTAACTTTAAGATTGACAACACAAGGTGAGTATGACACACATAGGTTGTGTGAGTCCGTCATATGATCGGACGCACCAGAATTGACAATCCATGGTATTTTTGATAGTAAGGTGGTGTTCCTGTCAGGATATTACCTCTGTGAGCTAAAGAACATGAAGAGCTAGGTGATTGAAAATTCGAGAACATTTTTTTAAGTTGTTCTATTTGTGCAGGACTAAATGTACTGTCGGAAGTTAAGAGTTATTCGAAAATATTGAAGGAAATATGTTTGAGATATTGAAAATTGGGATGACCCATTCGATAATGCCATAACAGAACTTCATTATTCCTAGGAACAATAACAGAATCATAATTAGCAAATCGACGTTGACTCACATCAATCTCGTCAAAGTAGTAGAGTCCTTCACAATCTTTAGCAATGCCAATCGTCTTCCTCGTTGATAGGTCCTGAAAGACACAATAGGAAGGAAAAAAATTAGCAGAACAATGTGAACTCTTTGTTAATTGACTGATGGACAATAAATTACACGATATATTTGGAACATGTAGAACATTTTCGAGTACAATAAAATTAGAGACTCGAATACTCCCTTTTTCAACCACTGGAGATAGAGAGTCATCTGCAATTTTAACTTTAAGATTGACAGCACAAGGTGAGTATGACACAAATAGGTTGTGTGAGTCCGTCATATGATCGGAAGCACCAGAATTGACAATCCATGGTATTTTTGATAGTAAGGTGGTGTTCCTGTCAGGATATTACCTCTGTGACCTATAGAACATGAAGAGCTAGGTGATTGAAAATTTGAGAACATTTTTTTAAGTTGTTCTATCTGTGCAGGACTAAATGTACTGTCGGAAGTGGAATTCAGTGTTTCAGAAGAATTGACTGCAGCTTGGTACACAAAATTTCTGGTGGTTTGTCGTGGTTTCCAATCGGGTGGTTTTCCATACAAATCCCAACACGTGTCCTTTTTATGTTCAGGCTTCCGACAGTGGTCACATCATGGACGACCGATTTGTTATCTTGGGTGGGGTCCAAATCTTTTTGTGCCTCTCATCATCTGGGCTCCCAAATCAGGCCCAAAAGATATAGGCCCATCATTTAAATTCCTCCTCATTCTAGCCGCAACCCCTTTATGCACATTCTCATTTGATCCAGCAGGCCCAATAGAATCAGATAATAGGGCCGATCCATCATGTTCAGACCCAATTCCTTGTTTCTTCAACATTATCAGCCGGCGATTCTCCTCGCGTCGAACGTCAGTGAAGGCATCGCGGGTGGACGGCAGTGGTTGGCGGTTGAGAATCCTCCCTCTGACATCGTCTAGTTCTCTGTCCAGCCTTGCCAAGAATTTATACAAACGTTCATTCTCTACCCTTTTCTTAAATCGAACACCATCACTAGGGCAATCCCACTGTTCATCCACACTAAGGTCCAATTCCTGCCATAAAGACGACACCTTCGTATAGTATTCCATGACACTCCGTTCTCCTTCTTCGCCTTCCAAAGTCTGGTTTTAATTTCGAAAATTTGTGACGAGTCCTTCATGTCGGAGTACATCTCTCGAGCACTGTCCCATATATCCTCCGCAGTTGGCATCAAGAGGTAGATTTTGCTGATTGACGGCACCATGGAGTTGACGAGCCATGACGTAACCATAGAATTTTCAGACTTCCACTTTGTAGAAGAGCGGGATCTGCGGGCTGCTTCGTGTCGCCGGTAAGGTACCTAATTCTTCCTTTCCCTTCGACTACTAGGTTAATGGATTGAGCCCATTCTCTATAATTTCGACCATTGAGTTTCTCGACCGTGAGTGGGAAAGAGGAATTATCAACTCTAATTGAGGTCATGGTGGGAACTGATCTGGTCTCACTGCCTCCGGATTCGAAGGATGTTGATTTCTGACTGTCGGCAGTTGTTTTTGCCATTGATAGCTGGGTTTGATTTTACTCGAGCTCTGATTGTATATTCACACATCCACATTCTTACAATTCTTACCTCATTATATACTACAGTACAATAGATGAAGAAAAGGAAAAAATATTCTAACCTAAGAAAGGGAAAGATTATTTCCTAAATAAACTCTAATTATCCCATGTAAAAGATATTATAATATTCTCATATTTTAGAAGAAGGAACAAACTTAAGTTCACAAACTGCCAACTTCTTGTCTAGTTATAAATATTGAAGATTGAAACATACTTGAAAGTTAACACTGTAAATATCGAGGGAACTTTGTCCATAGAGAGAAGATTTGGAGATTATTTTGGTTTTAGTATTGTGAGAAGCAGCTTGGTTTAAACTAGTGACTTTTGAATCTCCTATACTAGCAAGATGGATAGATGATATAACAATAAGCTTGTGATTCTACATTATTTGAATCTTAGCAGCGCACAGATAAATACTTCCTTTGCCCATGAATGCCACCTTGGACTTTTCACTTTGTCAATTGGATACTGTTTGCAGTAAAATAACATGCCTCATAATTTATAGGATAATAAGAATGATACTGAAATTTTGTTTTGAGAAACAACAAAAATTAGAAAATTTACCAATCTCAATAATGGTGAAGTTAATAAAAAAGTCGATGGAGTCACTAAGGTAGGATGTGGGGAATAGCTTAACTAAAATGTGAATGCTTAAATGGTATGGGCTAAATTTAGAAAATTGGAATGTAAATGGTGATTCTGGTTAATGATAAAGATAATATGTGCTAAAATTAGAAAAGATGAAACGTATATGACCATGTGGTTAAAAACTAACATCTATTGACTGTATCCAAGGATGGCAGGTGTGAGCATATAAGAGAGAGATTTTGGGATTTCATATTTGTACTTAAATGGTGGATATAATCACTTACAATTAGCTCATCAAAGCTATATAGAGGTGTTTTCACAGCCTGTAAAGGATAAGGTAACAAATAATATAATAACGAAAGAATCATCTAACAAAATGTTCTAGCATATGCTGAGTTTACTATGTTACCCTCATCACTTTCCCAAGTTTAATGTGAGTGGTTGAGGATCTATGTTTAGCTTGCTTTTAAGTCTATGGCTGAGTGTGCCGCGGTGAGAACATCCGTAGTTTGATCGTGGGATGGAACATGTTGTACCTGAAGCCTTTAAAGAAATAACCACACTCACAATTTACAGATCTAACAGTATATGTTTAGTTCCTCAATGAAGTACTATACCGGTAGATGGAGAAACTGTACTTTGATTACCACACCATATCACTGGCGCTTTACTCTATACAACTCTTAGCTCTCTTAATAAGCTTTGAGGCTACTCGGCTTCTGCAACTGCAGAAGCTATGTTTCGATATTTTGAATCAACTGTTGATCTTAACAATATTGTTTTTGTCTTTGACCTCCACAAGACTTAAGTTTCCTTCTAGACAATAGCCCAAAGTGGACCTCCTATCATCTTAATCTGATTCCCAATCAACATATGAGAATTCTTTGATGTATAGATTCTCTAGTTTAGTTTTTGTTACTGCAAATCATACCCATTTGTTTCTTTAAAATGTCTATGTATCCCTTTAACAACCCTCTAATGTATGTCGTGAGGATTGCGCTTATATTTAAAAATTAAAATTAGAAAAGATGAAACGTAATATGACCATGCAGTTAAAAACTAAAATCTATTGACTGTATCCAAGGATAGCAGGTGTGAGCACAAGAAAGATTTTGAAATTTCGTATTTGTACTTAAATGGTGGATATAATCACTTACAATTAGCTCATTAAAGCTATATAGAGGTGTTTTCACAGCCTGTAAAGGATAAGGTAACAAATAATATAATAATGAAAGAATAATCTAACAAAATGTTCTAGCATATGCTGAGTTTACTATGTTACCCTCATCACTTTCTCAAGATTAATGTGATTGAGGGATCTATGTATAGCTTGCTTCTAAGCCTATTGAAGTGAAGGGCTGAGTGTGCCGCGGTGAGAACATCTGCAGTTTGATCGTGGGATGGAACATGTTGAACCTAAAGCCTTTAAAGCAATAACCACTCTCACAATTTACAGATCTAACAGTATATGTTTAGTTCCTCAATGAAGTACTATACTGGCAGATGGGGGAACTGTTCTTTGATTACCACACCATATCACTGGCTCTTTACTCTACACAACTCTTAGCTTTCTTAATAAGCTTCGAGACCACTCGGCTCCTGCAACTGCAGAAGCTAATTTTCGATATTTTGAATCAACTGTTGATCTTAACACTGTTGGTTGTTTCTTTGACCTCCACAAGACTTAAGTTTCCTTCTAGAACAATAGCCCAAAGTGAACCTCCTATCATCTTAATCTGATTCCCAATCAACATATGAGAATTCTTCGATGTATAGATTCTCTAGTTTAGTTTTTGTAACAGCAAATCATACCCATTTGTTTCTTTAAAAAAAATGTCTATGTATCCCTTTAACAACCCTCTAATGTATGTCAAGATGATTGCGCTTATATTTACAAATATTGTTCACTCTATAGGAAATCTATTGTTTAGTGATTGTGTAGAATTGGGAAGAGCAGTATCAAAGCTCCTATATAGTGAAGCATTTTCAATGAATCACCTATCTTTGAAGATAGTGAAGCATTGGTGCTCATTGGAGTGCTAGTGGTTTTGGCTTTTGTCATTCCATGGATGGGATGATTGTTGCTGAGCATGCTAAGTTTTGGCAGCTACACACTAATGTGCATGTTTTAGTTAAAAGAGAGAAACATCTTCTTCTTCTCATATTTGAGTTTGATTACAAATGATAATTATAACAAGTCTATATTCAAATATCGCATCATTTGATTTCCAATCCTTGTATAAGTAAGAAAATCAACAGCTAAATAATAGACGTTCTCCCCCTTTCTAAGCATAAAACTTTTAAGTTAATGAGATTTTGTTATAGGTTAGTGACTCTGTTCCTTATAAGTTAGGCTATTGAATATTGTATAAGGAGTAAATTGGACATTTGGAGCATTTGACAGAGGAGCTGTGGGCTATGAAACTGGGTCTAAAGCTTCTGCAAGAAAGAGCAAAAACTGGTTCCTTCTGGTGGCCATATATCAGCAACCTTCCTGAAACTTATAGTGTACCCATTTTCTTTCCTGGCGAGGATATCAAGAACTTGCAGTATACTCCTCTTCTTTATCAGGTAGATAACTACTTCCATAGACCTCACAACTATCTAGTGAATAGACTTACCTACGAAAGTGTCAGATGTTATGAACTCTGCATTTTCAGTATTGACCGAAGATGATTACTTATTTTTCGTCATTCTTTTGTCTAGGTAAATAAGAGATGTCGGTTTCTTCTTGATTTTGAGAAATTAGTGAAATATGGACTTGAAGGCCTAAAAGCAAATGACCATCCATTTGGAGGCCAAGATGTAGATGCCTCTTCACTTCGGTGGGCAATGTCAGCAGTTTCTTCTCGAGCTTTCCGTTTGCATGGCAGTAAACGTCCAAATGGGACCTATATTGATGCTCCGATGATGCTTCCACTGATTGATATGTGCAATCACAGTTTCAACCCAAATGCTGAAATTGTACAAGAACAAGAGGCAAACAATGAGAGGATGCTTGTGAAGGCATGTATTAATTATTACTTTTTGAAAATACGCAATATATGAAGAATCTATACATGTTTTGTTGAATTGATTCTATTCCTCTTTTCTCCATCAATGTTGTTTGCTTTGGTCTATGCCTACCAGGTTATTGCCCGAACGCAGATTATGCAAGATGATCCATTAGTACTTAATTATGGCTTTTTAAATAATGATTTTTTCCTTCTGGATTACGGATTTGTTATGAACCCAAATCCTTATGACTGTGTTGAACTCAAATATGATCCGGCTCTCCTGGATGCTGCAAGCATGGCAGCTGGAATCTCATCCCCCAACTTCTCATCACCATCTTCATGGCAGCAAGAGATTTTGTTCCAGCTTAATCTACGCGGAGAAAATTCTGATCTCAAGGTATGTGTTTTTCT
>CAIGRK010429278.1:0-11328 GCA_903798315.1 Fraxinus greggii | reverse complement strand
ATTATTTGAGATTTTCAATGTTTTGGACCGTGAATTTTTTAAGAATGTATTGTTAAAATGTAAGAAAATGTCTTAGATTTACATGCAAATTATTTAATAGTATAAATGTGTGGAAAAAATGAGTACGTAGAAAAATGAGTTTTGAAACAAAGGATGTCATACAAGGGCTTAATTATATTATTCATATAAATAAATTTAATTGAAAACGTGTAAAGTTTTAACTGTTATAAATTTACTTTATTGAGTCGCTTCACTTTTAAAATAGATAGAAAGTATCAACAAAAAGAAAAATAAAAGGAAAGAGGATTAAGACGGAAGATTTTTACATTGGACATCAATTTATTCACTTGTATCATAAGTTTTGAGTATGGACCTCGATGGGCATTAACTTTTGAAACGATGAAAATCCACTTTCGAGTGATTTTGGTTAAACTTCTCATGTGCGTGCAACTGTTATCGGCACCACACGAAACTATTAGTAAATTGTAAACCAAAGGGCATATAAACAAGGGTTATGCTACAGGTGCGCCCTCTTTTTTATCTAATCTTTTACCTACACGCACAATAGGGCCTGTGGACCACACATTTGGAAGTTTTTTACTCACGCGGGCCCCGCTCGCATGTGAGAGGGTGACACATTTTCGGTAATCCACATTCAGTACAAATAGAATTATCCTATAAACAAGCAACATAATAAGATTTTTTTTAATTATTTATTTATTTATTTTTGGAAATATAAACATTAATCCCTGTTTGGTGGGGAAATTATATTTTATTATATTCTGATAAAAAAATAATTAAATATATATTTAAAAAGTTGCAAATTTTATAAATGTGTGATTAAAATTAATTGTTGACGTAAACTTAAATTAAAATCTCACGGGACTAAATATGTTAGACCTTACCCGGAGACTCGCTCATATGCTCTAGTGGCCCAACATGGCCCTGATTAAATTTTGCGTACTAGACAGTGCCATTAATATTAGGTGAGTCCATTAATTATAGTGCGTATTCGAGATTCAACACCAACCACCTCAATAGCTTATCCTCATTGAATTGTGCTACATATATCGAATTTTTTTATCGAATATTTTGCCTACTACTCACGATGATGACGGAGACCACATTGTCAAAGTTTTTAAATACACGTGGGTCCCGCACATTACGTGAGAGTGGATAATCCATTATGTACAAACCGTTGTGCATATATGGTTTAACCCATCCTCATTTGTCCGCAACCAGATGGTAGTGTAAAAAGATCATTTTACCCCCACAAATAATATTTTTCTCTTTTTAACAGCGAGATCAATTTGTGTTTCTATCACAACTGTAGCTGTGATTAATCTTTAATGAACTTTTGAGCACTCAAAATTGATTTGAGTATTTAAAAATGTCTAGAGCTAACAAAGGTTTTGTTCATTAGGTGACTCGTAATTTTGAATATAAAGGACTGGTTGATGGACCGGAAGCTCCATCACTGGTTGATTTTTCTACCAATACACACAGAAATACCAAGCCTGTCCGTGCTGCGGAGCTTGTTTATCCTTGAAATCACTTCCCATTGCTGCCTGACCATCAATGAGTCGTGAGATAGAGCAACCCAGCCTAGTCGTACAAGGTTAGGCACACAATCATCAGAAACCTTTTTGCCAACACTTTCAAGAACACCACATAATCATATACTGCAAAATGCTAAGCTAAAATATACAAATGAACAATGTGCATTAGAAGAAGTTAACTCGTATCATAAGTTGCTGGAGAAAGTTGTGATTTATAATCACACTGCATTTACAATGTCATGAGTAATCTCCTTACAGTCCTCTGTATCCTTTTCTTTTCTGATCCCTCTTTGATAGGATCTGCTACCACGTCCAGAATTTGATGAACCAGCAGCATGATCCACCAAGATACCAGTCTGCATAGCTTCTATATACAACAGCTTCACCAAATTCCTGAAACGGCGTCTAAATGTTGGTATCCGGGACATGGAACCAACAATTCCTTGCAGCCTGTTGTATAGAAGCATGCATTTAGGTACACTAATTCAAGCTAAACATAACAGTTAAATTGCAATTCAGTACTAGAGCAACCAGATGCAACACACGGATCAAAAGTTTAGAAATAATATTATCTTCTGAAGAATTCAATTGAACAAAGTTCAAACATGCATGATATGATGCTCAAAGTACAGGTCACTCTGAAATTATGCCAATCAGGAGTTAACATTTAGCACTAGTTCATATAATTTGGCAAATTCACATGTAAGCTGTAGTCAATACAAAGAATTAATGTTATGCAAGTTGACTATCCAGAATTGAACCAATAAAACTCGTTATAGAATTGTCTACTTTTCACTTGGCTAGAAAGATTGAAGATGGATGAGGCAAATTAGTTCATGGAAATGTCTGTTTCCACTTTCCAGTTACCAAGTTTCTGGGCTTTGAATTCATTGTCACAGTAATTATTTAGTCCCTTTTGATGGCAATTATAAAGAGAAATTTGGGGAAAATGATTTTTTGAATAGTGAATTTTTTGGAGAGTGTGGTTAAAAAGCATTAAAATTTTTGGATTAACGTGTAAAATATTTTAATGTGTGGTTGAAAATGAGTACGAGAAATAGATTGTTTTTGTTTAAAGAGAGTCAAACAGGGGCTTATTTGTTTTCCGTTTTTGCTCTCCAAAGATACGCTTGAAAATGAAACAGAATCCTAATAATCATGTATATGGTGATTCATCATTCAGATTAGCTGGAGCAATTTCAAGAGGACAGCCTAACGAGAAATTACTGAAAAGCATCCAGCCTTAATCGTATTATGTGTAATTCTTTAATGTGGAAACAAGTCAGAAAAGTGGTCGATACAGAGGCATGATATTTATATCATCAAAAGTTCTAGAGCATGAATTAAACATGGACAAGGGCTGAAGTTGATGGGATTCATAATGCAAGAACGGGAAGAAATAAGTCATTAGAAAGACGCAAAAAGCTACCAGTAGGCCAAAAGTAGGAAAATGTGCTGCATGAGTGAAATGAGCAAATAAATGGTAACCGAAGTAGAGTTAACTGAAATAAAGTAGATATAGTCATCTTGGACTGACCTCCTAATTACAGCTTGCAGTTGTGCTCTTCTTACATTGTCACTGGATGGGAATCCAGTGTCATCCCATTCCTCAGGTCTATCATTTTTGCGCTCCATGATCAGCTTTTTCAGGCAAATTTCCTCATTTTCCTCCAGTTTAAGTCCCCTTATCTGCTCCTTCATGGTTAAGAGTGGCCCGATGAACCAATCAAAAAATTTATCTCTTGGCCGATTAATCCAGGTCAATTCCAATTCATCAGCTAGAAAAAATATAAAACTCACTGTTTTTTTCAAAATGAATAACTAATCCACCAAAAACAAACCCGAATCCAGAATAAGAACGTACAGATGAGCAAACCAGAACAACCAGACTTTGCTGATGCAAGAAGGCATTGCAAAATGGACAAAGCAGGCAGTTTGATTCCCAGCTTTTTACAATTTCCCTTCAGAATACATTCCTCAATGTCTTTGACATTTATCAGACCCTCTTGGAGGAGCATTTTTCCATTAATTTCGCAAGATTTAAAGAGGCAATCCCATACCTGTCACATTGCCATATTGAAATTCCAAATGCCCCCAACCAGATGATCCTTTTAAGGTATATTCTAGGGACCACTCACCTGCATTGGTGTGTATTGTTGTATAGCTTGCTTTACTGTTCTTGATCCTTCTGAAACAAGCTTTGAATTGTGTGAATCTTCTCTTCCAGCTTTCCTGTCAAGTGATTTTATTCTCTCAAGGCCATTGGAAGGACTCAAGCTTTTCCGGTAACGAGGCCTGGCTGTCACACACATTCACTGATTAAGTTTATTGTTTACATTAGAAAATTTCTGTCTAAGAAGGTCAAGGATTGTGTACTTCCACTAGGAAAAAGTAAGGAAAAAAGAAGAATCTGTCTCAGAAGATACCTGGGAAAGCACGATCCTTCCCTCAAATAAAGTAAGTCGTTTGCATATTCATCGAACAGAGATATTACTGCGACAATGTATGCAAGTCCCATGCAAAGAGAATCTTCCTGCATACTCGTAATTTTTTTTTTGCTTAGAATATAATGATCACAACTGATCAACTACCTCTCTTTAGTCTAATATTAAATACTTTGATCATCGTGCAAAAGAAAAATGGACAATTTCTATTTTTTGATTCTCTGTTTTTTTTAGGTTGAGACAAATGGGAGTCTGGAGAGAGAAACTGATAACCTGGTAGACAATCACTCCACCATAAAGGCCAAGAAAGAAGCTGGAGAAGAAAGCAACCATCACGGCTCCTACTACAGCTAAAGGCCATAAAAGGATAGCTAGGCCAGCAAATGGGACACATACTGTCTCCAGAAATGGGCCTTTCCTCCCTATCAAGTCCTCCAATAGCCTCTTCCACCCCGTGTATAACATGTATGGGCTCTTCCAAAGAGCAACTGCAGAGATGAGAAGAACATCTACAAGAATAGCAAGCACAGAAACCAAAAGACAGCTGGGGAGCTTTGATAACCTGAAGTTGACAACATAAAAAATATATGCTTATAAAGTTAACCTGTAGAGAAAAATTCTTTTGAGTATCTCACTACTTCTAAAGAAAAATTCTTTTGAGTCATGATTATCTTACTTTATTTCCATAGGCTTCTCATCTTCGTGTACTTCTTCAATCAGTTCATCCATGTAGGAGAAGTAGGAATGGAAGCAAAAATCTGTAAAATCCCGAACCACTGTACAGCTGCCTTCAAGAGTGGAACAACAACCATCCTGAGAATTTTGCAAACTGTCAATCAATGGAAACTAGTTTTAAGAAAAAACAGATACCACAAAACCAGCTGAAAACACAACCACAACCATGCATCAGTAAACCTCAACCTAGTCACTGTAATTATTGGAAAAACTGCAAAAGTACAGCAGTCAAGACATCTTGCAAACCAAAATGAGTAGTATCTACATATATACAGACACGCGAGACACGCGCGCGCGCGCGTGTGTCTATGATGTTTTCATTATTAACTTGTTCACAGACTTAGGCTATCTGAATGAAGAATGAGTTAAAAAATCTATTTGTTAATATCCAGATACAGCTTGTATTGGTTTGAGATTTGATTCAGGATTCATTCCTTTTCTGAACAGTTGACTTGGTGTTTACTTAGTCGAATTAGAAGCCGACTAATTGGAGTAATTCCAGGCTTCAAACAGAATAATTTCCTTTAATAAAAGGCTAATTGAAGTTAATCATCATTTCACCAAGGAGAACTAGCTAAGGGATAAATATCCACAATATCCACACTTATAAGTCCTATGAATGACAGATGGCTGACATTTTGACCAAGAGGAGTTGAATCTCATCCATTCCAATCTATCAGAAACAAGCAGAGAATGAAGGACTTTTTGTCACGAGTCTGTATATGCTGGGATTCAATTTAATACACTGTTCCCCTTTATTCTGGCATCTGGTGGAAATATTTTCTCAGTTGGCAAGTAGGAATTAGACCTAACACGATTCCAAAAAGAAAAAGTTCAATTATTTTGATTTTTAGATTTTTTTCCCTTTTCAATTGTATCAAATCAAGATACTGCAGTCCAGTCTTCGTTGGAAACTATAGGCTGTCCTTCAACTTCTGAAAAAAGAAGATATCCATGGTCAATTCTACGAAGAGTANTCTCAGTTGGCAAGTAGGAATTAGACCTAACACGATTCCAAAAAGAAAAAGTTCAATTATTTTGATTTTTAGATTTTTTTCCCTTTCCAATTGTATCAAATCAAGATACTGCAGTCCAGTCTTCGTTGGAAACTATAGGCTGTCCTTCAACTTCTGAAAAAAGAAGATATCAATGGTCAATTCTACGAAGAGTAGATTCGGGTCTAGTTGACTTTGTATTTATTTTCTGCAATTGTTTGCTAATTGATTGGATATGTCTAAATATGATAATTTCGTAGAATTAGCAATTGACTTATTGGAGCCATTCCAAGCAAAGAATACCATAATTTCCTTTTCCTTCTCCCTTGTAAGCATTATAAATGGGCTACAATCATTGACTATAACAAACAAACATAGTTCATAAATCATCCTTAGATTTTATGAACATAAAGTAGCAAAAAAAGTACCGTACTGCATAAATTAGACAAGAAAAGCATAATAAAACCACAGGTTTATCGCGAAAAAGATGAAGATCCAAGAAAGTGTGAACGAAGAAGTAGAGATGGAGACTCACAGTAAAGCAGTGGAAAAATTTGTCAGTCACATTTTCTCCAACAGCCTCAAAAGTTGCAATCAGGGGAGCAAAAAACCCATATCCTATCCCACCAAGGATACTTCCAAGAATTGCAATGATGGGCCACAGGATCAAGGGAATTATCAGTGACAACAATACCATAATCTTCAAAATCCATCCTAGCCTCTTGCTTCTGTTTTGAATGCCAAATCATCATCAACCAGTATTGTGAAGAACTTGAAAGGACTAAATTGTGATGTGCGTCAGAATCGTGAATGTTAGAAATAAACAGGATAAGACAAGTGAAGTGGAAACAGACTTTGCTACACAGTAGTAAGTCCAAATGAAATGGGCGGGCCAAAGTCCAATCACCACTGCTGAGTTTCCAACTGCTATGATGCCAATCACAATTGGACATATGATCAATCCTGCCCAAGCACCAGTTTCAGAGTTCAATGAATATGGTCAAATATGTGCACTTGCCATATCATAACATTTTAACCCGCATTAAGTTCCAATATAAAAGGATAAGACACAAGGATGACAGTTGAGATATATATCAAGTGACTACTATCTACTCCCAACAGGTAGCCAACCAAACAGATGCCAAGAAATTGTTTAAAATCAAAAAAAGAACTCAGAGGATCTAATTGAATTTATAGAAGCATAAAAATTATTATTTTTGAAGTATGAATGTTTTTCCCAGGGGTCCTACTCTTAATCATTGATGATTCTTTGAAATATTAATGAATGCCTATGGGTAGCGGTTTTGAATAGACATATAAGCTTCAAAGACGGTTTTTTCCCCATTCATTCTTCTTGGCAAATGCTATAAGGATTTTTTTTTTCACCCGTCTTTCCTACTTCTGCGTCTATAACAAAAACAGAGATGTTGCTAACATGTCGATAAAGCACGTCACAACCAACTTCCTGCTATACTAGCCACCTCTACCTCATATGGGTTCGGGCAGAGGTGGAGGTTAGAAGGAGGTGGTGGCAAAGGTGGGGTGTTAGGAAAGGCTGTGGTGAGATTGGAGGTGTAGATAGATAAAAATGACTTTGTGAAGGATAAATTGGCATTTCCCAGCGGCACAAAAATGACATTATAACATCTTCTATTGTAGTGTGCAGAGAGAGAACTTAGAGGAGTGTTCCCATTGTCTTATTCTGAGTAGCTCAATTTAGATAACAAAGCTACAATTGCACCGTGCAAAGATTATACTGGGGCAAGCGCACCCTGTATAGTCTCACAACTACTTTAGAAAATAAATGTAGTTAACCCTCACGTTTACATTTCAATTTCTTGAGTCCCATTTCACTCAATATTACAATCCTGCAGTTTATTGGAAGTACTAAGCTTGATTAAGATATTAAACCCATAAGTTGCCTCAAGAGAGAGGGGATTGAGATTCTGATTGAGTCATGGGTGCTTTGAAGTTGTCCCACATCAGCTGGTCAAAGTTTGTTCATCTATTCTACAAAACCGGTGGTCCAAGGCCTATCACTTGGGGTTTTAGCCTATATACAAAATAAAGTTTTCTAGTAAATTCAGTTGTTAATATATGCTTATTTGATAGACTAGAAATTTGTCTTCAGAATTGTAGCTGTGATTTTTACCAAGACCCTTCTGCATGTTAACAGCATTATTAACGAATACAAATACAGAATATGTGCACGCGTGGCATTTATAAAATTTTGGCATTAAGGGATGCAAATTCAGAGATGCCGTAACATTGGTCATGGGTCTAGTTCAGTGCATGCAAATGTACCCTCAAGCTAATGTCATCAACTTCCATCACTAGCAGTGGTATAAATGAAAGTGAGTTCTAGGTCGAGCTGATTCTTCTTTTGACTCACCAACAATATAGTAATTTTCACACCAAGCTCGCTGGAGTGCTATATTCTTTTAGATAACCAACTTTATTGTAAAACCCATATGGAAATTTCATACCATCATGGGCTTGATTTACATCCTTCTATGTGACTTCATAATCGACATATATGAAATCACATCCAAAATATTCCTGGGACTAGTAATTTCTCTGACACCATTTTCTCATTCATTTGACTTGCTATTTTGTTTGTCCAGCCAACTCTTCTTGTTATGTCAAATCCAACTCACTTAGATTTTTGATTATAGGTATACCCACCAAGTCCAGATCCTCGACTTGTTTAGATTGGATTTAAACCTAAGGTTTGAAATCCAGTAGGCTCTAATGCAGCTATTCATAGCAGGGTTTGTCAAATTTTGGTCTCCATGACTAAAACTTGCTGAAATTGAGTTGGCTTAATTTGTGCGAGTATTGTAGAGACAGAAGCTGATCAGATGAGACAACTTAGCTGAGTGAACGCCCAAACATGGCCCAGATCAAGCCAGCTTATCTACCAACCTTGGGCGTGCGTAGTGATCGAATGAAGACTGCTAAAGGCATATAAATGATAAGCCTACCTCAAACGGTGTCTCTCTCGCATAACAATGAAGACTCTCCTCGTGATAGAATATACTTCAACTAGCTAGATAATGTTTATCTCTGCTAATGGATACATCGACAGAATATGCAATCTGTAGCACCCCATCAACTATATAGGGAGCAAACCATTAACCTTATCAGGTAATACATTAGAATCCAATTCAAATCTATTTCTCTTAATCAAAATATTTACTAAATCATCAAAGTGACCATGGAAAGGCATACTTTTCTACTTAGGAGTCCTTCACTCCAACAATTGGCGAGATTTGATGTCCAACTTTACATTTTTTAAATAAAAATTACAAATCTCATAAATGTGAAATAAAATTGAAGTGAAGCATGTTCAAGTACGCAGGCTTCCACTACAAGAACATTGCTGAAATTACGCAAACCAAATTGGTTTGTGGCGTTTTTATTGCATTGAAAGTAGTTAACACAGAGCAACAAATCTTAAAGAAAAGAGAAAGAAGAACTACCTTTGAGATGGCCAAGGATGAAGAGCAAGAGAAAGAAGGGTAAAAATGAGATAAAACTCCATAGCTTGGCTACAAACCCCGACGGTACCTCCATACATGGACTCACCGAGCAAATACAGAAATACTTGAGAGGGTAAAATGTCAACACAGAGATTTTGAGAGTAACGGTTTATCTGCCTGCTTCTTGTTGACGAAGGAAGAAATGTCTGTAAATTTTGAAAACAGTAAAAGAGGTTAAGGTTTCGTGTCATGAGATGGTGGCACTTCTGCCGCGTGTCTGCAGCCGAACGGTTGAGGTGGGATTCCCGCCGAAAGAGGTTGCAGATAGTGACAGGCGCAAATGCAACGTGACCCCGAGTAACGCTAATCGTCGTGAATTTCAATTAGTCGGGGTCAAAAATCAAAATTTTCTAGAAAATATCTATAATATATTAAATATCACGTAAAAATCATTTTTTGAACTATTATAATATAATTTAATTATTTCAATAATATCTTATTTTTTATTTTTAATATATATTTAATTTACAATGTTAATAAATACTATAATTAATTCTCAATGAATTAACATTCACATTCATTTAATTAATATTAATTAGAATTTCATCCCTATTATTAATTCTCAATTAATTAACATTCACAATCATTTAATTAATATTAATTATAATTTCAAATTTAAGGATACGGATCATTATTCACGTCCGTATATGCTAATTAGCATTCAGTTTCATTTAATTAGAAATTAAATTATATTTATTTACAGCATGTTTGAGCCTCATTTGTAGTTTTTCAAAAATCCATTTTAGAATAGTGATGATTTGATGTGTGATTAAAAAATAAAGAAAAATTTTGAATTTACTTTTAATATTATTTTATTGAAAAAAATATGTTTGAAAATAAGAGAGAAAAATATATTTTGTAAATAGTAGAGATCGAACAAGAGTTTAATATAAATTATTTAACATTCATTGTCACGTATATATTCATTGATATTAATTCGAAATTAATTAAAATTCAAGCTAATTCATGTATCGTATTTGTCACTCGTCTTCATTTATGCATTTAATTGTAATTCTAATACTCTTGAATGTATTTCACTATTTACGTGCATATATAATAATTAATATTTATTTCAAAGACTTGCATTTCTCTTATATTTAGATCAAAATGATAAATGAAGAGTCATATATTACTTTCACGACACTTATAAAGTATTTTAAAATAACGTGCAACGCGCATTCACTTCAACTAGTTTTTATAAAAGTCAATTAAATTTATAAGTCTTATAAAATGTATGATTGAAAATAAGTTTGAGTAAAAAATGAGTTTTTAAAATTGGGACCAAATATGGTCTTAGTCCATGTATGGTTCAATTATTTTCTCAAATTTATTTTTTCAATAAAATAATTTTACACGTGAATCTATAATTTTTTTCCGTATTTTATAATCACGTATTCTTTAAAAAATAACTTTTCACATAATTTATTCTCAAAAAAATCTCTACCGAATGGAATCAAGGATATTTAATGTAACGATATTGCCATCATGATCACGAATAGCATTATTCATTCTATCACATTGCAGCTATTACCTATAATTGCAAAGTCGCTAATAATCAAGCTCGCATAGCTAAGATACAGTGTTCTTAATGGACAAACTTCTCATCAAAATTTCGATACTTGGAAATGATTGACTGTGTTTTATATTCGTTCTAAACAAAAGATACTTCTACAATAAGATAGAAGTACAAGTCTAAAAATACTTGAAATTAATAGTAAAAAGAAACTAGCATATTTGCAAAGACACCGATGTTCACTAATTAACTTTATGATCAATTATAAAGTTTGTTATATTGAATTTACTCCATCTACTACTAGCAAACTGATGTTGATTGAGACGCAGTGTGATAGGATATAGAATTAAAAATTAAAAAAATCGAAGTATAAATAAGAAAAAAGAGAGAGAGAGAGAGAGAGAGAGAGAGGAAAGAGAGGGAGAGAGGGTCCTTATTTAACAACCATTAAAATAAAACTTTTTTTTTTCTCAACTCATTTTCAACCACACATTTTCACAATTAAATATTTCAAATATAAACACAAATTTTTTTCTACTT
>CAIGRK010429277.1:0-10084 GCA_903798315.1 Fraxinus greggii | reverse complement strand
TTTTTTTTTTTAGTGGGGGCGGCCTACCCCGCGGGCCCTTAGTGGGTCCGCCCCTGCACCCCACCCATGGCCAACCACAACGCCGTTGGCACCACTACCTTCTTGATCATCTTTCCCCATGTCCACTTTTAAAGGGGAATTTTCTATCCCTAACACCGACCCCAGCCATGGCCAACCACGACGCCGTTGGCACCACCACCTTCTTGATCATCTCTCCCCCCATCCTCTCTTTCCAAACCTTGTGAAACAAATTAACATGAAACCAAGGTTTGGACAGACAAATCCCTTCAATGTTGAGGTGGGGGTGGCGAAGATGAAGAATTTACTCTTTTTTTCTCTTTTAATTATAATTGTGCGTGTACTATATTGCCCTTGTGAAAGGTAGAAGTGCAATACTAACGGATTGTCGAACAACTATTGTCTACATGTCTTTCAGCCGCCTATTTTCTCAAAGGTTTGAGACGTTGCAAATATTTAAAAGTTAGAAATATGTAGCACGTGTTTAAAAGAATAATAATATTTAGCATTATTAGTGTTAAAACATAAGTTTATGAGTCATTAATGTGGCATCAAATGAGAGGTGTGATTAAATGAATCATTTAATTTTACTTTTCATTGAGTAAATCATTTAGCGTCACATAAATTGGTGTTGTAACATCAATGGTACTATATAACATTATTCTTTTGAAAATGTTAGGAAAACCTAATTGTTGTTAAAATTTGAGATTTCATCTTAAAATGTCAACATTTTTAAGAAGAGTAGCACAAACTCTTATAAATTGGTCTATATTTTCATCTTTATACAATGTGCCTTAACAATTGTAATTTTTCAATGTTAACAAGAGGAAATTAAACCAAGTACCTATTATTTAATTTATATTCAAATATTACGTTGTGATGTGATCCATGATACGAGAGCAAGTTCGGGTAAGGATCCATTGATCGTTGAGGAATGACATATGACTAAGTTACTAGCAAAATGGGTCAAAGAAACAATAGGACTACTTGCTCAAGCCACAATGGACGAAACATTGATCAGACAAGTAAATGGACAAATTTCATATTAGACATGGAGGATGGAACAAGATAGATTAACTTGGTTCGAGTAGTGGATGAGGGAGTTGAAATGAAGACCTATGCGACCGCATAGGGTAACTAAGCATGTGGTCGCATAGTCCCTTACAGAAACTTAATTGAAGACTGGTAACTGACCTATGCGACCGTATGTCATTAGCCTACATGACCGCATAGTTCAAACTGGGATGCATATTTTCCAAATTTCGTTCAATCTTCTATTTTAGTTAAAACTCTATTTTGTGATATATTCTATTATTTTAGAGTTTTATTCCATTTTTATTAGGGTTTTATGGATTCCATATAATTAGGATCATTATTTTCATTGTAAAAACACATAATGTGAGAGTTATTATTACAACGCATATTTCTTTCTTCTCATTCTTCATTCAATTAATTCCAAACTTATCAAGAATTAAATTCTTGTGGCGTTCAACAATTCAAGTAATGTTCATAAATTTGTAATTACGGGTCAAGTAATTGTTGCAATTGTATTGGTTTTTTGGTTCAATATTTATTGGGTCGAGCTTTCTTTCAAACGATTCTTGGCTTTCTTGGGTTTGATATAATCTGTCGTGAGTTTCGTAACTTCAATTGATATGTGAGTTCGCATCAGTTGGTATCAGAGTTTGACTCCAAAAATCAAGATTATATCATTTAATATTTCTTGTTTGTTTTTGTTTGAGTCCTTATTTTCTTTCTTCGTGTTCTTCATCTTTTTAGTCATTCAATCAAATTAAAATACCAACAAAATCAAAAGTTGTTTGTGCCCTAAATTAGTGTCAAAATCAATTCTTTTTCGATTTTTTGGGCTCTTTGTTGAATTCTCGCGTATTTAGTAAACAAATCGAAATTTAAAAAAACCAAAAGGAGTATCCAGTCTGAACTCAAGAAACACTTTCTTGAATTTATCCTTTGCGTTTCCATTCAAAGTTCAAATTCCTAATTTTTTAATCACAATGAACTCCACAAGGTTTGAAATTTTGATTGAGATTGAATTAATTCTTAGAAGCACTTGTAAGGAAGCATTGAGTGGAAAAAGGTAGAGTGGTGCGACTAATAGAGGAAAAAGTCAAATTGAGTGATACACAAGTGTACACACGTGAGGCAAATATTATTCTAGATTTAGGACGTCTGATAGAGACATTTCTACTTCAAGCGAGAAGAATAATCAAGTCATCATGACTGAGGAGATGATATAACGATTTGAAAGGTTGTTTGGTGATATGAAAGATAGAATGGATAGGCAAGGCACATTGCTTGCTAATTTGCATAGGGAACAACCTAAAATATTCCTAATACAAGGAGTCAAGGTAGGCGGGATCGTAGAGCATATATTGGCGGAAAAACTGAAGCGGGAAGTGGGATTGATGATGATGCATTGGTGGAGACTGAAATAGAAAAGATGAGGAATAGAAGAGATAAGCATGATAGGAGGTCTAAAGATTGTGTCGGAGGTGGAGTTGATAGAAATATGGGCAATATTAAAATGACAATTCCTTCATACAAAGGAAGAAGCGATCTGGAGGCCTATTTGGAGTGGGAAAAGAAGATAGAGCTTATATTTGATTGGTACAACTACTCGGAGGAGAAAAATGTAAAAATTGCTATCATAGAGTTTACTGATTATGTTGTCATTTGGGGGGATCAAATAGCAACATCTAGGAGGAGGAATCATTAGAGGCCTATTGAAACAAAGGGATAATTGAAGGCTATCATGAGAAAGATGTTCGTTCTTAATCATTACTATCAAGATCTTTATCAAAAATTACAGAGCATTTATCAAGGATCTAGGAGGGTACGGGATTATCATAAGGAGATGGAGATTGTCAAGATTAGAACAAATGTTGAGGAGGATTGGGTGGCCACCATAGCCTGATTTGGAGGATACGCTACATTTAGTTATGAAAGTGGAGAGGCAGCTGAAGAGGAATGGAGCAACTAGATACCCATCGGGTTCTTCGGGTTCTAACCCTTCTTGGAAACCGAAGTAGGATAACAATAAATGTGATGGGCCTTTTTCAAAAAGTAGAACTGAGCTATNGAGCATTTATCAAGGATCTAGGAGGGTACGGGATTATCATAAGGAGATGGAGATTGTCAAGATTAGAACAAATGTTGAGGAGGATTGGGTGGCCACCATAGCCTGATTTGGAGGATACGCTACATTTAGTTATGAAAGTGGAGAGGCAGCTGAAGAGGAATGGAGCAACTAGATACCCATCGGGTTCTTCGGGTTCTAACCCTTCTTGGAAACCGAAGTAGGATAACAATAAATGTGATGGGCCTTTTTCAAAAAGTAGAACTGAGCTATCGAAGGGAAGAGAGGAAGTAGCTAGCAAATCCACACCCAAGGCGGAATCCCAACCCCCTAGGAATCAGGATATCAAATGTTTAGATGCCTAGGATCGGGACATGTTTCTTCTCAATGTCCAAACAAAAGGTCCATGATCTTGCACGACAATGGAGAATTGGTGAGTGATAGTGAAGGTTATTATGATGATATACCAAAATAGAAGGTGCTAGTGATGATGAGAAATTGGAGTATGCAGTGGGAGAGCTATTGGTTACACAACGAGCTCTTAGGGCTCAAATCAAAGTGAATGATATAAAGCAACAAAGGAATAACATATTTCATATGAGATGCCACGTCAACAACAAGGTACGTGATATAATTATTGATGGGATAGTTGTACCAATGTGGCAAGCACTACACTTGTTGAGAAATTGGGATTAACTATGCTCAAACATTTTAGGCCTTACAAATTGCAATGGTTGAATGAATGTCGAGAGGTTAAGGTGAATAGGCAAGTGTTGGTGAGTTTCTCAATTGAGAGGTATCAAATGAAGTGATGTGTGATTTAGTTCTTACACATGACGAGTATATTTTGTTGGGAAGAACATGGCAATATGATATGAAGGTTATGCATGATGGGTACAAAAATAACTACAACTTTACTAAAGATATAAAATCTATTACACTTGCTCCGTTAGCACCAGCACAAATTTATTAAAATCAATTCAAACTAAAAGGTGAGGAAGAAGAAAGACTGAGAGGAAAGGAGAGTAGGATTGATCATTTCCAACAAGAAAGCAAGAGAGAAAAAGTGAGGTGGCTAATTGTGAGAACAAAGAGTAGAGCCACAAGAGAGAAAAGAAAAAAAATCTTACAAGAGGAGTGAAAAGTCGAAAGTTAATTTCTTTGCAAAATGGATTAAGTTGAAGAGAGCAGTAGTTGAGAACCTATCTATGATCTTATTAGTTTACAAGGAATCACTACTCAACTTTGAGGAAACTAAAACAATCCTCCCTAGTTTGACTACTTCTTTGTTGTATGAATTCAAAAACTTGTTTCCGGAGGACATGAAAAGTGGGTTACCACCATTCGAGATATTGAGCATCAAATTGACTTCGTAACAGAAGCTGTCATTCCAAACAAGTCGGCTTACTGGAGTAATCCTAAGGAGACCAAGGATCTTCAAAGGCAAGTGAAAGAATCGATGAGCAAAAGTTATGTGAGGGAAAGTATGAGTCCATGTGTCGTGCCATGCTACTTGTGCGAAAGATAGATGGGACTTGGAGGATGTACATAGACTGTCGGGCAATCAATAACATAACTGTAAAATATCGTCCCCTATGCTTAGTTAGAAGATATGTTAGATGAATTACATGGACCATGGATGTTTAATAAAAAAGAACTTAAAAGTGGATATCATCAAATTAGGATAAGAGATGGAGATGAGTGGAAAACTGCTTTTAAGACTAAGTTTGGGTTATATGAGTAATTAGTCATGCCATTTGGACTTACTAATGCATCTATCACGTTAATGAGATTAATGAACCATGTCTTGCGTGCATATATTGGTAAATTTGTAATAGTTTACTTCGATGATATTGGTTATATAGTAAGGATTTAAATGAGCATATAGGATATTTAAGGTCTGCATGCGGTTTTAAGACAAGAACAACTTTATGCTTACTTTAAAAAGCGTACATTTTGAATGGAAAAAGTTATAATTCTAGGTTATGTTGTTAGTGTAAATAAAGGGTATTGAAGTGGATGAGGAGAAAACCAAAGCTATAAAGGAGTGGCTAACGTCTAAAAGCATAACTGAAGTACGAAGTTTTCTTGGTTTAGCTAGCTCTTATAGGAGTTTTGTTAAGGATTCTAGCACACTTGCCACACCACTCACGAAGATTGTATAGAAAAGTGTAAGATTTCATTGGGTATTGAACAAGAACATGCTTTTAATAATAATAAGGACATGTTGCGTACTGCACCTATTTTATCACTATCTAACTTTAAATTGACTATTGATATTGAATGTGATGCCTCAAGAATAGGTATTGGAGTTAACTTGATGCATGAACGAAGCTAGCTTACATTAGTGAAATGTTAAGTGGCGCAGCTCTCAAATATCCTACCTAATGCATAAATTAGGTAATTATTATCTATCGATGATATAATGATCGAATGTGCCTTTAAAAAATGAAAGTAATTATGATCTATTGATGCCGAAAATGGCAAATATAAATGGCACCCGATGCACAAATTATAAGGGGCAAGTATATAATGTGAAGGTATTACATATATGCACAAAATAAAATTCGTTTTAGGAAAAGTAGGCGAATGCCAAATAAATCAATTGTAGTATATGGATAGACAAGTACACGTGAAACTTTGTGAAAGAAACATTCTATAATAAAATGCTTCAAGTAAACGAATCCTGAATATAATATATTTGATGAATTTCTAAACATCCTTTATCATCTATTCTCCATTATTTTATAAGGTGCAACGTCTCATGCACACAATTCTTTACATTAGCCACACTGAGATTATATATTCTTTTATTCCCAATCGTAAATGATGGATACTAGGCATTGTGTGTATCGACTCATGCAATGTTGTAATTAACTAGTTAAGTATCGCACGGAGAAGTACGTCAAAGAATTGGCAAGAGGTAAAGCATGAGGTTTATTTTGATGTAAAGCGAAAAACCTTACAAGCCTTGACATACAGTCAATCCTCTTGAAAATGAGGACACAAGTAGTGCATAACTGTCATCAACTCATGTCGTAAGGCGTTGGGTTAAATCCTTCAATGAGCGCAACACTCGAGTTTAATTGCAATCGCCGAATTTGGAACCGAACACAATATCGATGATAAATCGGAGGAAGGTGAAGACCATGTCAAGTTGTCATACCCCTTATGTCTTGAGTAACACATGTACTATAATAGTCGGGACAAAGGATCACAATCCTTCAAGGGTGAGCTAACCATAAAAACACGTTCTGAGTTCATATTGCAAGCTACAAATCTCTGCATGAAGTCAATATCTCCAGTAATTGCCTATCAGCCATACGACTATGCAACTTTATTACTCTCAATCGATTTTCATCTCTCACCTTCATGCACAAAGTGCAAGTTCCATATTGTTTAATTATTCATTAATTTTCAATGAATTGATTTGAATGTCAAAATAACACGTATAGCTTCCAAATTCAATATGTATACATTTTTTACATAACTGTGAAATGGATTGTAATGTTGATGTTTAGAAAGTTTAAAATAAAGTATTTTATTGAGATTTATGACTAATATATTTATGTTTTAACTTGTTTGAAAGGCGTTACTTTTTCGTCACTAGGTAAATTGTGGTTTGAAACCAAATCCAATCACAACAAAAGGTATGGTTTGGATGTCCCTTTTTATAGCAGACATTGAATGTTGTCAGAAATGTTAATTAAGTTTTTTTAATTATTTATTTATTTGATTGCCAGCATATATTTTTTAATCATATAATAATTAAAATTAACTAAATCATATATAAATCATGTATAATCATGTTTCCCACAGTTTGGATAAACAAAAGTATTGAGTACGGTTGAATAAAATATGCCAAAAAATAGAGTTTATTTGAATAATTACTAAAACATCCTACTCATATAGTTAATACCACTATGCTAGTATAGACAGTATTCCAAAATAACCGATTAAAACATTGCAAAATAATCGATCCGTATATCAACAAGTTTTCTTCATTGAACAAAAATTTAGTTATTCCAAAAATCATCAACTCCCTGCACATAAAAATAAATAAACTTTAGAAGGTCGAAAAGTAGTTATATTTATGAATTTTCCATCCAAATAAACAAAATAGAAAGGCATGATTACAGTACACAAATAAACAACAAGGGTTATAAAAACTGAAAGTAGCACAAAGTTGATAAGCTTTACAAGCATGAATCTATATGATTTGTCAAGTATGCATAACATAGTGCAACTAGTAAACGAAACAATGTGCTGCCTTAACAACACAAATCAATGGTTACAGGGATTCTACAAAAATATAGTCAAATGTCCTAATACAAATATATTCATGATGTATCACAAACATACTAAGTATATTTGCAATGATACATGATAGTTAAAAAATCACACATCCATGGTATTGATGTGAACTCAATTAAATCCAGAAGAATATGCTGATCTATCATACTTGATTTCAAGATCAATGTGTTCCAAAATATAAAGCCAAAAGAACCAGTCTCACCAAAGTTCCTCCTCAACGCTTCATATTCCTTAATCCACAACCCACTTTCAAGGGGGGTTGTTAGTTTGATGCCCTTCAAGTAGTATTTTATGAGAATGATTCGACTATTCGCAACAATAATGTAAAGTTCCATGATCATACAAAATGTCAATTATTGTAAGACACAATTTGTGATGTGATCAAAATATATCATTCACGATAGCTAATAAAGTTGGACACTTTATGTTGATAAGATTGCATTGGTCTTATTGGAAATTTTCTAGCTATTGAGAATAAAAGCGCGATGATGTGTTTGGTGCACATTGAAAGTGACTGCATAAATAACTTATTTGTTATCGCTAGAAATAAGACTCTACTCGACCATATACATATTAGATAACTTATTTGTGACCACGTCGATTACAAGTCACTGAAATTCTAAGCGAATTATGTATAAGTTCTTTGAGGTGCCAATGAGTGAAGTTTTAATTGGAAAGATCAATCTCGGTATTGTGGGAATCGGGATGAAACAGTTAATGATCATATACTTAAAATAGAGAAATCGGTTAATCATTACTATGAGATGAATGTCACTTCGAGGATATTACTATCGGATTATGAATTGCCTCTATAATTATCACTCCACTCGAGAGTGCAATTTTAGCTCTTTGGTAGAATGATTCCGGATTAATAGATTGGTCAGAAGTTGACGCAATTAGAAACATTTAATGGAGCTTAAGTTTTGTGAGTCTGGTTTATGTCCCTCTCTTGTTCCGTTGAAATCCTAATGGAGTATAAAGATCTAAGGGAGGAAGCCTTAGCTAGGAGGTAGTAGGCCATTAAAAGCTGTTACAAGGTTGTGATCTCATCTTATGTGTGTAGATCTAAAATTAAATTTAATAAATTCAAAAGAGATCTAAGATCTATAATATGTTTGGATTTAATATTCAAAGGGAAATCCATCTCCTCTTTTAATGAAATCTAAAAAGCTAAAATTGCATTGTGAAAAGTGTATGTTCTACACCTGTTTGTGCCAATAAACTATGATATTTGTTATTGAATATGATGAATTACAGCTTATTTTTGTATTAATTGTGTTTGGTAAGTAAAACTCGAGGTAAATTGGTGGATTGCATAAAAGAAATGAAAAAGGACAAAAAAGAAAGAAATTCAAATTAGTAACAACTTTGGGACAATTTCTTGACCTAAATTCGATCTTTATAAATAGAGAACTCAGGAAAAACATTAAAAAAACTCTCTCTAACCTCTAGATGCATAATAATATCATAAAATTTGTTAAGATCTAGATGCCAAATCACCACTTTTAAAAGAGAAGATCAAACCCTAGCAAACAATTAAAGTCACTTACATCAAGATTTTGAAGAATTCAACCTTAGAATTGAAGATCAAGATTTCTTGCATTATTTCATGATCCGAGTAATGATTTTCCATTATTCTTTCTGTAATTTACATAAAATCATGTTAGGCTATATCCGTTTTTATATTGCATGAAGATCAAACATATTGTTTATTTATTTTAATTCAAGAATAGTAGTTTAATATTTCTTTCGTTTTTTAATTAATTTTGCATATCCATTACAATTCTTAATTAATTGGCCACAAATTAGATAATTAGTTGCTTATTGTAGTATTGGGGGACTAACAATAAGTTTAGAACACAACAAAATTAACATATGTACAATAGATATTAGGAATAACATTTATTACATGTGCAATCTTATGGACAATCTAAAACTTAACGTATTCTAATCATTCAAATTCGAGATAGGAATATATTCGGATCATGGTTATGATAGATTAATACGTCTTGGGAAAAAATTATATATCATAGCTTTTTATCAATTGTCAAAAAGTATAAGCGGAATTAGATTACAAATTAAGAATCGAAATAGATAGCGATAGGCAAATTCAAAATCCAATACAATCATCCATAATTTGGTACAAAACACTTTTTACCACTTTTTTAAATAAATTAGCATAAAATCAAATCAAATCAAAGTCTCTCTTTTTTTTTATATATATATAATTCGAATTCCATAAAAAACTAGTACACTTGAAATTGAAATTTATTTTATGTGGAACAATATTTTACCTTATCAAAACTATTACTTGTTAATGATCCCGTATGCTTGCAAGATTTTGCTGTTTTTTGTATCGTTGTCGTGGAGTAAAGTATTTAATTTGAGTTTATTAGTTTATTTAGGATTTGAATTTTTTTATTTATTTTTGTTTTGTTAATTTTGGCTACCCACCCTTATCTCTTTTATGCCATGTATTCTTTTAGGTCCTATTCAACAGTATATGCAGGATTCTACTCATGGCAAGGGAGTAAATTTTTTTGCAACAAGTAATCTCAGTATAGATGATGAAGATATGTTTGTTGAAGACATAAATTGTGAGCTTTGTAATGTGATGCATTATATTGGGCAGTGCTTGTATACATGCACTAATCC
>CAIGRK010429276.1:0-11025 GCA_903798315.1 Fraxinus greggii | reverse complement strand
TGGAATTCTCTGACCTCCATTTTTGAAGGACGGGGTTGGTTGATGCCGGCTTTGCAGTTTCTCAAGTGAGGTAGCCTAATTTCCCTTTTCCATTAATAATCAACTTGATGGACTGTGCCCATTCTCGATAATTCTTCCCATTTAGTTTTTCAACCGTTAATTGGAATGAAGAATTTTCTCCCGAACCTATGGCAGACGCAATTTCAGATTTCCCGTTGAAAGAGTCAGCAGAGGTTGCAGAGCCTCTGCTATTGGTGGTGGCTTCTGTCATGACTTTCCTAGGTTATGAACAAATCTAGGCTCTGATGCTATGAAGAGAAAAACTTTATTTTCTTCAATATAAATTATGTATAGTACACGTCTAATTTATAGTACAAGAGAGGAGAGCATAAAAAGAAAAGAAAAATTTCCTACCATATCTAAAGATTACAATAATCAAAGAATATTCTAAATATTCTAACTAAGGAAATTAACAATAATTTCCAATCTTGGTCAATTATCTTGTGATTTCAACACNGAAAAACTTTATTTTCTTCAATATAAATTATGTATAGTACACGTCTAATTTATAGTACAAGAGAGGAGAGCATAAAAAGAAAAGAAAAATTTCCTACCATATCTAAAGATTACAATAATCAAAGAATATTCTAAATATTCTAACTAAGGAAATTAACAATAATTTCCAATCTTGGTCAATTATCTTGTGATTTCAACACATTGACTTAATTACCTTAAAATCTTGCTAGTTCTGTTTGTTGAATCATTGCCATGCTATTATTTCTAGTAGCGTATCTCTCCCTCCACTAAAAGAAAAGGGGAAAAAAAGGATGGTATGTGGCACTATCAGGGAAGAACTATTTCTTAATTCATTATGCAAACATCTAAAAGTATGTTTCTTTTTAAATATCATTTTGCACTTGATACTAAATATAATTAAATTACGTATTCTTAAAGAAAACAAAAACTAAGACTTTGCCAATCTAACAGAAGACGTGAGATTTAGGCAAGTATGTCAGTATAACAACTGAGACGCACTACCTTTTATTTTATGCAAAACTCTCAAACATAATTGAAGTAATACTGTTCAACTGCAGCACAATTATGTCTTGTCCTGCATCATTGATTTCATTTATTTTTGAGAATTTTTGCTTCTTCTCAGGTTTCCTGATGTTGCACAATCTGATCACGTATTAGCTAATTATTTCTCAGGTCAATGCTGAAGGTACTTGATGTGTTGGTCCAACTTGATCATCTGAAAAATGCGAAGACTAGCATACCCAATGATTTTTCTTGGTACAAAAGGTATGTTTGTTGTTTCAAGAAAAGGAATATAACTTGTATAGCCGATTTTCTTTTGCAATTTATAGTAATTCTTTTAGATCTTTTTACTAAACAACAAATCTTGACCGGGTAATAGTTTACACGACCCACTGAAAATACGGAAACTAATTATAATATCCTATAATCAATCTGTGTATTACAACACTTCCCTCAAGTTGGGTTGTAAATATTGGTTAAACCTAACTTGGACTTCAATTCTTCAAATTTTATTATAGGAAGTGCTTTTCATCTGCCGTTTAAAGCCCTGTTGGAGTATAGAAGAAAGAGATTGTCCCCTCTTCTATTTTTTCTTTGGTGAAATATCGATCTATCTCCATATGCTTCATTCGATCATGGTGAATCAGATTCTTTGCAATACTAATGACAGCTTGATTATTGCATAACATTGTCATAGGACTTTCAATTGATTCCTTAGCTCCTCTAGAACCCTTTTCAACCACATTCCTTTACAGACTCCATAAGCTATAGCTCGAAACACTAATTCAGGACCGCTTCTTGACACCACTGATTGTTTTTTGCTTCATCAAGTAACCAGGTTTCCCCGCATTAAAGTACAGTATTCGAAAGTAGACATTCGATCGATTATAGAGCTAGTCTACACTTCGTTTTGTAGGCTTCCAGAAATAAAGTCCTTTACTTAATATAATCCTGAGATATCTTAGCATTTTGTAAACTGCCTACATGTGCTCTTCAGCTGAATTATTCATGAATTGACTTATTGTACTAATTCAAGTCTAGTGTGGGACAAGTATGTGAGCTTTTGTTCACGAAAATATATTTCTAATTAAAATCACCGCAAGTGTACGGTTCGTTAACAAGTAATAAATAGATTTGAGTCCAAATATCGTCCCACGGATATTGATTAGTTCGATTTTAATTATCACAACCTTAACCGAAACAAGAAAAATATTTTGTGTTTGTTTGTGATCAAATTATGAATAAATTAATCTACTTATGCAATGTTGAGTAAATTAACTAAACTAAATGCAAATTAATGTATTTAATAATTGACAAATGCACTAGGATCCTGAATTCCCATGCAATAATCTTTTTTTAATTTTAATTCTACACTTTGACAACAAGATTGAATTCTGACGAAGCAATATTCCTATTTTATTTAACAATCTCTCTCGAGTAATGTTAAACCCACTCTCATATATGACCCGACTATATTTCTATGACGGATGCGAACATACAAGAGTGCATGAATTTTTATAAACACTTAAATATTCATATAAAGAATAGCCGTATATTTCTATCCCCTATCGGACTCTATGACAATTTATATATGTCGAACCTATTTCCCTTCTTTCGAATACATAAAATAGGCTACCGCATTCACACAACTATCATGCACAATAATTGTGGAGAAAATAAAATCATATAAATCATTCAGTATTCAAAAAACGTGTTTTTAATGTCAAATATATAAAACTAAAATTAAAAGTTCATATTACATGATTCATCGTTTTCCTAACATAAAGAAAACTAGCATAACATGTTATGAGAAAAGAAAATAAAAGAAAAATTGAAGAATCGACGTCACCCAAGTAAAGTTTCAATTGAATCTTCGCGTCTTGGAATCGATCTTCGTGTTTTTTGCTTTCTTCTATACTCCTAATATCTCTTCGAATGTGTTGTAATGTGTGTTAACTACTTCGGCCCTGGGTCTTTAAAAGACGTCCTAAGATTTGTTTCTATAAGAGTTAGAATCATATTAGGAAATCAAAATTTTTTTCCCGACTTAGCCTGGGCGGGTGTCTAGTAGGAAATGGGGCGGCCGCCTAGGCATAGCAAACGGCCCCTGCTATTGATGTTTAGAGTCGGGCATAACTGGCGCCCAATTATAAACATTTCACGAATTTTCCTTTTAGCTATTTTCTTCATTCTTTCTTCCATCTTGGTCCTCCATCAAATTAATTTAATTTTAGTGCTTCAACTTTTACTCAAATGCATATTAGTCCCCAAACTTCAATCCATAGACCAATTGATAACTCTTTCTTTTCCAATTGCTTTGAAACGAGTCCAAAACTGAAATAAGATAAAATTAACCTAAGTTAAGTAAAATCCAATACTACAACGACACAAAAGTTTAGTAATATGGCTTTGAATAAGTGCACAAAAATGCACTTATCAGCTTTCCTAAATCTTTGATCTCAAATTCTTAGGCCAACATGTTTTTGAGTCTATACAATTCATCCTCCTGGTCTCCAGTTGTAATACTATCATCCATATACACGATAATTATTGCTATTTTCCCCTAAGAAAGTGTTTAGCAAATAAAGTATTGTCTAGTTGACACTGAGTGTAATCATACATTTTGACTACTTATGTGAAGTGGTCGAACCATGCTTTAGGAGACCGCTTGAGACCATAAAGGGATTTCTTGAGTTTGGAGACCGTTGACGTTTTCATTTGTTTCTAGGCCTAAAGGAATGTCCATCTACACCTCTTCTTTTAGATCACCATTAGTAAATGCAATCTTATCAAACTGATGGAGGGGCCCAATGTTGATTTGCTGCTATGGATAATAATACTCGGATTACGTTTAACTTTGCAACAGCAGTAAAGATTTTTTGATAATCAACACCATAGGACTGAGTGTACATGCTTGATTAGCTCTTCCTTTCCATTTAAATTGGTTATGAGATTACTTCCAATTATCTATCTGGCTTTCCCTGAATGTCCCATCAGTCTCTTTGTTATGCCTGGTTTTTTGCAATGCTCACACCATGGTCTTCCCTTGTTTTGACGGTTGTCAGATAGTTTAGAGTATATCCATGTGCTTTTAAGGCTGATCCTTCAATATCGGATTGATGTGTAGAAGATCCAAGCATAAGTTTCTTCTTGCTTTCCTTTTGACGGAATTTAAAGAAGGCTTCACGGATATTAGGAAGAGGCTTTGTTGCTAGAACTCTTCCACGAACCTCATCTAGGTTGCCTTTCTAGAAGAAATTTAAAGATTCTTTTCTTCTCCACAATTTTCTTGTATTTCGTGGCATCTCCTGGAGACTCCCACTCATTTAATTCATATATGTCGAATAGCTACCAGTAATGAGTGAGAATATTGAAGTACTGTGTGACTGGCTAATCTCCTTGATGCAAGTTGTGAATGACCTTTGATTTCAAATGATTTTTCGGTATTCTCAAGGTCTGAATATGTTGCTTTTCCAGCATCCCAAATTTCCATTGCAGTGATGCAAAAGGAAATTTTGTCCAACATCATTCCATTGAATTCATTTGCCAGGAATATTATTTTTTCCCTTCCATCTTCTGAAGTTTGGATCATTGATTGTTGGAGATTTGGAAGTACTAGCGATATATTCATCCTTTTCCTTTCTGCAAATATACGTCATAACGGATTGGGACCACAATTCAATTTGTGCCTTGTAATGGGAAGATGAGAGTTGTCCATGCTTCCATAGCTATTCGAAGTTGTTCTTTTTCGGTAGCCATTTCGAATGATGGACGGTATTTGGACATAACAAAAAGATAGATTCAAGAAAATCGAACTGCAGTAAAGATGCACGAATAATCGTTCTATAATAACATGAAACTTTTGAAGAAAGTTTATTTTTTTTTTCATTCAATTGGAATAATACACATCTATATATACACTAAAAGCAGGGACAAATATGCTATAATAAAACAGAATAAAAAATTCCATGACTATGAGAGATAATACCTCACAAAATCAGGGAATAAAAAAACAATAGATCTTGACAGGGTAATAGGTCACCCAAATCACTTAAAATAAGGAAACTAATTATAGCATCCTAGAATCAATTCGTTAATTACAACACTATTCATTCTAAATATACATTGAAGTAGTGATTCATATTTTCTTTATAGTTTTGTTTATAGCAGATCACACTATGTGGCTTCGGCTCTGCCTTCTGGCAATCAAAAAACAGCACATAAAAGCCTTCTAACATTTTGGAGAAAAATGAAATAATCCATAATAAAATTCTTATGTGATTGACATAGGGCTCTGCCTTCTGGCTCAGATGACATGCACGATGCTTACTTATCTGTTGGAAGGGTTTCTGTCAACTATTTAAATGTGTACTGGAGTGTGGCTTTAACTTCTATGGTTTTCTGTTACATCACCTAGTTTCTCATTTTACTCTGGATAAGTTTAAGTTTTCAATGTAAGAGCGTTGCAGCAGAACAAGAAATTTTAGCTTCATTTAATTTTTTAGCTGGTCAATATATCAGGACATTTACTCAAGTCAGTGTGCAATGGCAAGATACTGATTCAATGAGGGAAGAACTAGATGATTTACAGGTGAGTGTTGTTTTGATTTCATGAAAGAGGCGAGACTGCAATTAATGTCTACTTGAATGCCAATTTTGTGTTAATGCAGTGGATATATTAACAATTTTCTATGTCATTTGAGATCATAAAATACCATGCATCTTGACAGATCTTTGTGAGCACGAGATGGGCAATTTTGTTGAACTTGCACGTTGAGATGTTCCGTGTGAACAAGTATCCTTCCCGTGAATTCTATTCCTTATCGGTATCATTCTAATTACCCACTAGTCTACAATTAATTGCAAAATCACACAATGCATTTTGAGTTGCCTAATTGATTTCAGTAGCATTGAGAATCAGTTTCAGGTTTACAGACTATTATTGACGACTTTGTTACGTGACATTAATATAATTGTTGATGATGTGGAATGATATGCTTTCAGTATAAATATTCTCCTCCAATTTGTAAGGAATTCCTCGTGATTTTGTCGTTTGAAACTTTTCTTAATTTGTGAGGAATTCCTCATGATTTTGCAAATTCATTCTGAAAATAAAGATGAGAACAAAATTTGGCTCTGTATTCTGTCTAGCATACAAATTAGGCCCTTATTTTGAAAAAATAGAGTTTTGAATAGCGATTTTTGGAGAATGTCTGGTTAAAAAGGGGGGAAAAGTTTTGGTTTTACATGCAAAGTATTTTATTGTGTAAATGTGGTTGAAAATGAGTATGAGAATTAAAGAATTTTGATTTAAAGGGATATAAACGGGGGCTAAATTGTGTTCACAACATCATCTACTGTGTACGATATTATTAGAGATCATTTTGTTTTCTGCTTAATTTGTTCCCTGTCTTATGTATACTTCCTTTTCCGTTTCATTGGAAATTAAGTTTTTGTTCTGTTTCCCCAGAAGTGAAAGAATATCTGCCTTTTGTTTTTGGCTGGTTCCATACAATTTCTTTTCTCTGAGCTTCTTAACTTGCAATAGTGTTGAAGACATTCTCCAAGTTCTCATAGTCTTTGCTGTTGAGTCACTGGAGTTAAATTTTGCCCTTCTCTTTCCAGAATGCCACATTCTTCTTCGAGTTTTGCCTGTTCTTGTTGTCTTAGCAGCATCATCAGAGAAAGATAGCGAGTCACTTTATAAGCGAGTGAAAATCAACAGATTGATCAATGTATTTAAGGTACACTAGCTCAACATGTCCATTGAGTCTGCAACTATTCATGCTAAAAGAGTTGTCCTCTATACATTGCTAATTTGTATTACATTTCAAATTGACGCATCTCTAATTGCTTCTCTCGTTGTGTAGAACAATCCGGTGATCCCCGCATTTCCAGACGTTCATCTATCTCCGGCAGCAATACTGAAAGAGTTGTCTACGTACTTCCCGAAATTTTCTGCACAATCACGTCTCCTTTCTCTTCTCTCACCTCATGAGCTGCCACCCCGTGAAGCACAAGAATATCCTCAACACTTTAGTTTTCCTTCATCTATATGTGATTCTTAGTTACTGTCTTATTTGAGAAAATATAATATATTGTTATTTTATGGGTGTTTCTGAATCTCACACAATTAGCTTGTGGTTGCTCTGAAATTTTTTCCCCAATACCCCCGAAACATTAATGAGATGAAGGCTTTGAAGCAATTAAAAATTTAATGCGTTTCTTGCGTCTTTTTCTAATAGTATTGTAAAATATTTGAGGTGAAGGAAATCTATCACTGAATGATATAGGTTTTTGACGAGTAACCTGACTCCAACTACACTTATTAACTGGAGCTGGACAGATAAGTAGAAAGTGTGTAGTGCAAATTCTGTTTTCATTTAATTATCTTTTTGAGGAAGACGATATTAAAGCTGTTAGCAATACTTCCATGAACGCAGAACTATTATGTGATATGCACATATATATTGCTTCTAATTGTATGAAAGCACGCGATTTATTTAATCATTCCATGTATTCATTATTATTCACTGTTCTGCAAGTAATTATATTCTTTATGAAATGTTGGTATTTCTCTGCTGAACTGCTTACAACTAGTAAGGAAAGATTTCATCCTATACAGAAAAAAGAAGAAAGGAAAAACAAAGAGAGGTAGTATGAAAAGCTGTTTCCTTGACATAGTTTACTTATCAGCGTCACTATCTAGTCATCAACCACATTGGGTCAATCCGCACACAGCATGATGATTTCTCCATACGCTTTGCTTCCGCTATGAATCAGGTTCTGTCCTGATCTCTCTCTCTCGAGTGTTCTCATTTGCACCTCATGGAGTGTATTCCCTATCATAGATTTGGAGGCAATTGCTAGTGTTCAAAATTAATCTACGTGATTTGTATGTGAACAAATGGAAGAAAAAGAGGATGAATAGGAGTGCGCTATAGTACAAGTTGGGAGCGTGTTAGTTCAAAATTGAAAAATCGGGAAATAAATCAGCTGTCACCAGAATCTAATTGCTTTCAAAAATTAACTTTCTTCTATCATTTTGTCTAATGTCTAACCAGTGCATATGGTCAATTCTTCTTTTGGTTTAAAGGTTTGATTGATAGCTGTTCCATATTTCCCTTTTCTGCAGCTTATGTTATTGAGATCAGTCGAAGGTGCAGATTTGGAGTGGGTTAAGGAAGTCAAAGGAAATATTTACGATATGGTTGTTGAAGGTTTTCAACTCTTAAGTAGATGGACTGCTCGTGTATGGGAACAGTGTGCATGGAAATTTTCTCGCCCTTGCAAGGATCCTGTTTCAACAGTTCCTAATGAGAAACCAGAATCATTTTCTGACTATGAGAAGGTTCATTTTGATTTCAACATATTCTTTTTTGTTGACTAATTCTGCAATATATTCTTTCCTATAACATTTGTGATGACCTTTATCTTCATGTCTTGCAGGATTCACTGCCATATTTTAAATTTGTTTTCTATTTCAAACTCTAGCTGCACACTGCTACTCCTTTCATTATTAACTTCAGTCAGCTGATGATGAAGCTGTTTTCAATTTTTCTGTAGGTGGTACGATTTAATTATAGTGCTGATGAAAGGAAAGCTTTGGTAGAACTTGTGAGCTACATCAAAAGCATTGCATCAATGATGCAGAAGGCCGATACATTGGTAGCAGATGCCATATGGGAAACTATTCATGCAGAGGTCCAAGATTTTGTGCAAAATATATTAGCCACTATGTTGCGGACCACGTTCCGGAAAAAGAAAGACCTTTCTAGGTAGGCACCACCATTATTTTTGTGAATTTTGTATCATGTCAGACTTTCAGCAATAGTTTCTTCGATATAACTGAATCTTGCATTTTGACTTGTCTTCTTTGTAACCAAGTGTAATGTCTGTGATTTTATTTTGATTATCAATTTTTTCTTTGTGCATGAACACTGTTCAATTTAAGACCAATAGGTGAGGTCTTGTAGCCCATATTCCGTACATGTACTTTTATCACCTAACCGTCTGATTCGTGAAACTAGTGTATTTTACACCCTCAAGCTCAGGAGAGTCATACTTGCATATGTGCCAAACAATGGTCACTGACACCCAAAGGAATGAAGCAGGCCAAGAATAGGTGGCTCGTACTTATCCGATATATGTCTCACAAGCTTAGTATTCTGTTTTCTGGGGGTCACTCTGAAAACTGGGAATGCCAGAATAGTGGAAGTAATATTCTCAAACTTGTAGTATATTATCATTTTGAAAATTCCCATAAATTAGGTGTATAATATCAACGTTTTTCTGTTTTGCGAAATTTTACATTTTGGAAGTGTGGTTGACTGATATAAATATTCACATCCCTAATGCGCTTGGGCATTCAATAGAAGGAAAGTTGTCACTAATGGATGCTTTTATTAATCACTGTTCATTGGCATATCATTATATTGAATGATAAAATTTTCTAAGAGCTTAAGCTATAGGAGAGGAAGGAATTTATAATATACTTATTTTTTGACAACTAGAAAGAAAGGAACTTATTTATTCATCATATACGTTTCAACGCACCCCTCACATTTAACCCCAATGCATATTTTTTGAAGGAATGACCTGTTAAAATTTCATAATGGGTAGCAGTGCTATCTGCTTTGATACCATTTGAAGGAACAACTCATCTAAAATAATTAAGTTGTTATGCTGGAAAGGAATTTTTTATTTGAATTATATCTTCAACATATTATTTGACTGCATCATTGTAGAATTTCCTATCTCTTTACCAATTTGTCAAGTGGTATTTTTGCTTGTCAGTTTTATATTCATAAAAGTGAATCTTTCCTTCCGTTTTTTCGCAATTGATTTTGCTGCAAATAGAGAGGGAAGAGTAAAGGACAAAGTAGATGATTGAGTGATGATTTCTTCTGTTCTAAGTTATTAATGCTTTGTTGCTTTGGCAGAATCATAGCGTTTTGTTTGTGGAATGATGATATCAAACTTTTTAGTGTACCTGGAACTACTTCCCAGATCCAGTATATCGAAGAAAACCAACCAACTTAAAAAGCACATTTGTTTTGCTCTGCTGGAAATTAATAAACTATTGAAAAAAATTAATTGAAAATATTAATTATTGCTCTAATGGTTTTAAAATATTAAATTATTAAATTGGTTAAAAATATTAAAATATTGTATTTAGTCCTTTCTACTCATTTGCATTTTGTTGTTCTATAAATACTGATTTTATCAAACTACAGTTTAGCACCACTACCCGCAAGTGAAGGGGAAAAAAAAAAAAAAGATTACTAAAGTAATAATTGTAAAATAAGAATAAGACTCCTGTAATGTTGAAGCTATTGTATATTTAATTAATTTTTGGGATGGGGAAATAGTATATTGGTGAAGGTCATTTCCAGTATGCACTTCTAATTTAGCTTGAAGACATTCATATAAAGAAATTGGGATCCTTCAGATGAAAGCTTCTTGGCCTCTTCTAATAGATATGTGGTTTATCTAATATTCTATTTTCAGGATCCTTTCTGATATGCGGACACTTTCAGCAGACTGGATGGCTAATACTAGCAAGCTTGATTCTGATATGCAATCATTCCAGCAGGGAGGTGAAGAAAACAGAGGGAACTTTTTCTATCCACGGCCAGTAGCACCCACGGCTGCACAGGTTAGTCTACACTAGATGTGCACAGATATTTATAGGTAGAGTGCTATTGTTTTTATTTTGAAGTACATGTTCTTATCTCTTTGAATTTCTTTGTTTGTAAAGAAGCAGATAGATTTTTTGGCAAAATGAAATTTACATTGTAAAGCAAACTTGAGTTTCATACTACTTCATGGTTTTGTTCCAACCCTTTACCCTCTGAATTTTGTAAATCTTGCCGCTCGGCTCGTGTCATTGATTGCGATGTTGATTTCTAACTAAATGTTATATGTGTGTGTTTTGTTTCAATTTGTTGGAATTTCCCTTTGAAGGATTTCTTCTTGAGATCTTCC